>JAODAL010016991.1:0-79080 GCA_025379985.1 Phyllomedusa bahiana
GGGAAAAAAGAGAGGACTGTGCAGCTGTAGCCGTGTGGTCACATAGTTCTCTATCTGATCATAGAGAGAATTGCAGGGGTGGATGGAAAAATCATTATAGGGGCTGTGTCAGCCCATGGTGTGGGGGCCCCTGGTTTATAAGCCTGGTTTGAAGGGTGACCACTGAGACGCTTAAAGAAGCTTTACCATGAAGGCATTTAGTGCCTGCTTTGTCCTGCTTCAGCTTTCAGTATGTTCAGAAGGGGGCGTGTGTGATTTGTTTGAATTACATATCATGTGACCCAGCAGGATGACATCACCAGGCCTTTCCCCACAATGTGCTCACTCTAGTCAAAGTCTGATTAACTGTGAGTAGCTACAAGGTGGCTCAGTGATTAGCACTTCTGCCTTCCAGCATAGGTGTCCTAGGTTCAAATCCCTACAGTAACCAAACTTGTGATTTTTTTTGGTCTCAATGCACAGACCTGATTGAGGTTTCTTTTTCCTTTTTATTTATTTTGCACTGTTGGACTAATAACTAAGGAGGACAGGAGTAGATTGACAGCAGCCAGTGATTATGTGTGATTACTAAGGAGTACGGAGGGCGGGAGTAGAATGACAGCACCTGGGGTTGGACACTCGCTCTGTAGTGAGTGTGTGTGATTACTAAGGAGTACAGAGGACGGGAGTAGAATGACAGCACCTGGGGTTGAACACTAGCTCAGCAGTGAGTGTGCGTGATTACTAAGGAGTACAGAGGACGGGAGTAGAATGACAGCACCTGGGGTTGAACACTCGCTCTGTAGTGAGTGTGTGTGATTACTAAGGAGTACAGAGGATGGGAGTAGAATGACAGCACCTGGGGTTGAACACTTGCTCAGCAGTGAGTGTGTGTGATTACTAAGGAGTACAGAGGACAGGAGTAGAATGACAGCACCTGGGGTTGAACACTTGCTCAGCAGTGAGTGTGTGATTACTAAGGAGTACAGAGGACAGGAGTAGAATGACAGCACCTGGGGTTAAATACTCGCTCAGCAGTGAGTGTGTGTGATTACTAAGGAGTACAGAGGATCAGGAGTAGAATGAAGCACCTGAGGTTGAACACTCGCTCAGCAGTGAGTGTGTTGTGATTATTAAGGAGTACAGAGGATAGGAGTAGCATGACAGCACCTGGGGTTTGAACACTCGCTCAGCATGAGTGTATGTGATTACTAGTGAGTACAGAGGATGGGAGTAGAATGACAGTACCTGGGGTTGAACACTCGCTCAGCAGGGAGTGTGTGTGATTACTAAGGAATACAGAGGATGGGAGTAGAATGACAGCACCTGGGGTTGAACACTCGCTCATGAGTGAGCTGTATGTGGATTACTAAGGAGTACAGAGGATGGTGAGTAGAATGACGTAATGTTATATACTGGGTTGAACACTCGCTCAGCAGTGAGTGTTTGTGATTACTAAAGGAGTACAGAGGACAGGAGTAGAATGACAGCACCTGGGGTTTAATCCTTGCTTAGCAGTGAGTGTGTGTGATTACTAAGCAGGGAAAAGACTGACAGTAGCTGTTTGAGAGGAGAGGTGATATCTGAGCATGTGCAGCCAGGTCTGAGGAGCTCTTTCCCTGGTCGTATCCCCTGGAGATGAGCTGTACCCTATGGACCCTTAAGGGAGAAACAAAACCCAAAAAAGGGTGCAGAATTTTTTAAAATTAAATAATAAAAGGTGAAAATTGTTTATTATATAATTTGGGGAATTTCCCCACACATTTTTACTTCATAGAAAAATCCCCTTTTTTAAAGGGCCCTTTTAAAAGGGGACGCTATCACTTTAATTCAGGGCAGGGCCCCCAGAAAATTCCTTCTTTTTGGCCTGTCTGATCCCGGGGATCCCCATGTTATTTTTTAAACCTTTGCATCCGCAGAATTTTAAATTTTACTTCATGTCCTTTTTTTTCCCTCCCGCCTTTCAGATCATTTAAAATTTTGTATTCCCCCCCAAATCTTTCTTTGCACGGAAAAATAGGGCCTTTCTTATGGGAAATTTTCCTTGCCTCATAAAAATGTACCGGGAGCCAAAAAACCCCGCAAAAAAAAAAAAAATTGATTTTTTTTTTTTGGGGTTTTGGGTTTTTTACAAAACCTCCTTATGGTATAAATGGCTTGTTATCTGTTTTCTGCGGGTGGGTTTTTCGGTTTTCCGGAGAAAACCAACTTTTTTAGATTTTTTCCTTTTTTTAACTATTTAAAAAAAAACCTTTTTAAATTTTTTTTAAATTTCGCGCTGCCCCCACCATTGCCCCCGGCCCAAATAACTTTTTAAATTTTTCCGGGCCCATAGACCTGAAAAATGAGGGTTTTGCTATGAGTTTGAATCATTTTTTATTCCCGGGTACTTTTTTTGGGATCCCAATTTTGCATTTTTGATATTTTTTTTCATTCCCAAATTTTTTTGGGGAGTGCGGGGTAAAATAAAACCTTATCTTTTAACAGATTGAACTGTACGGGAGGGGGGGGGGGGGGGGGACGATCCCAATTATTTTTAGTTTTTTTTTTTTTCTTTAAAATTTTATTTAAAAATAGAAAAAAAGGAACTTTTTTTAGAAATTTTAAACATTTTTTAAAGTTTAATTTTTTTGCTTGTATTTTTAATCCAAACCCCCCCCCCTTCCCCCCTCCCCCCCCCTCCCCGGGCCCAACTTGATTCACTGAGGGGATTGTACACTGTTCTCCCCAATACTTGATAATTTTTGGAACAGAGTACAGTTTTTTTCCTCTGCTATTACACCCAAAACCAGGGCAACTTTTCCCTTTTTTTGGCGGGGGGGTCCCGCAAATTTGGGGGGTGGAGTGGGGGTTCCTTTTAAAAGGGCCCTTTTTAAAGGCCGGGGGGCCGGGAAAAAAAGCTGGTGGCAATTCCCGCCCCCGGGCCCTTCCCCACGGGACTTGAAGCGGGCGCAGGGTTCCCCCCGCTCACCCCCCGCGGTCTCCTTTTCGGGAGGAGGCAGGGGGGGCCGTTTCCCTCCTCCCTCCTCCCCCTGTAGAAAAAACAGCCGCGCGGCCGGGAAATACGGTCGCGGGCGGGGGGAAATGACGGCGGCGCACTTTTTTCCCCCTGCGTCCCTGAGGAGATCGGGCAGGACCCCCTGGTCAGGTAAGGGGAATTTATTTTTTTAAATTTTTAAAAAATAAATGGGGGGTTTCTCCCTGGCTACAAGGGGGGGGGGGGTTTTCTACCTGGCTGGCCCTAAATGGAGGCAACTACCTGGCTGGTTTACAATGGGGGCAACTACCGGGCTGCTACAATGGGGGAATTTACCTGGCGGGCTAAAATGGGGGAAAAATTAACCGGGCCCGGGGCTAAAATTTGGGGGCAACTCCCTGGCTGGTTTACAATGGGGGCAAACCGGGCTTGGCTACAAGGGGGGATCCGGCAACTCCCTTGGGGGGCTGGTACAAGGGGGGTGGCGGCAAAAATACCTGGGGGTACTAATTGGGGGCTCAAAACCTCCCTTGGGGGTACTAAAGGGGGCACTACCTATTTGCTCTGGGGACTCCCTATAAAAAGGGGGGCAACTCCCGGGACTTTTTAAAGGGGGCACTCCGGGCCCTACAAAGGGGCAACTACCTGGAAAAAAAGGGGGGGATTTTAAAATGCTACAGGGGGGCTCTACCTTGCTACAAGGGGGCATCAAACCTGCCTGTAGGGGGCACAAACCTGGTTAGGGAGGGCTACTACCTGGCTATAAGGGCTTTCTACCTGGTTTTTCTTCCAAAGCCATTATTTTAGTTAGGGGGAGTGGGTGGGTTTTTTGAAGGGGCGTGGCACACAAAAAAGATGGGCTGTCCAGCACATTTTTTGCCGAGCCCAATTTTAATCTCCGGGTTTTCCCTTTTTTAAAAAGTTGGCAACTATGTATTACGTTTCCCCCTCTGGCGGGGATGTACTGGGAGTAGTAAGAGGGCCCGCCAGGGGGTCTTCTTTTGGGCCCCCCAGTCCCATGATGTTTTAGGGCCATAAAAATTTTAGTTTGTAAGTAGCCCCAAACCCCAACCCCATTTTTTGTTTGGGGGGGGGTTTTTTTAACTTTCTGGGAGGGCAGTATTGGGGGGAAAACCCAGACGGGCCATTTTTTGGGTTTTTACCCTTTAATAATTCAGCTACTTTAAACCCTTTTTCTCTGGGTTTTTTCCCTTTCCCCCCCCTTCCAAAAAGCCAAAAAATTTTTTTGTTTTTTTCTTTTTCCCAAATATGGGGCTTCTTTTTTTTTGGGGGGGAAAATGCACCCCTTTTTAATGGTGCCATTAATCTTTCCCTATCATGGGCGTAACAGGGAAGCCGGGACCCTATAGCCCAAAATTTTGGGGTGGGCCCTTTCCCCCCTCCCCAAAAACGAAATTACCTGGGCCCTTAAATCATTTGGGGTTTCTAGGTAATACAAGGGGTGAAACCCCCTCACCAAAAATATCACCATCATACTGCTAATAGGGCAAATCCCACTTTTACCTAAATTTAAAATTACCAATAAACAGTTCTACATATGGGCTTATTATACCGCCGAACATGACCACAAATTACCACCAAAATAGTGACTAAATAAAACCTCCCGTCCTAATTTTTCTGAATAAAGATCAAAATTTGCCCATTTGTGGTAGATACCAGTGTAAACATGTGCCCTTCAAACTGTATATTACCCAAACCTAAATTTTTCCGGTTGACAAAATTATTACCTTTTGGGAGAACCTTAAAAAGGTTTAAAAAAACCAAAGGGCTAAATTAAAAAAGGACTGGGTTTTATTACTTTTCCAAATTCCATGTTTTTACCATATTGTGGGGTTGGTCTAAAAATTTTTGTGGGACAAAGGGAAATTCCGGGCCCGAAAATGTTTTTATTACCAAAAATTTTACAGGGGGGAAAAAAATAAGGGTGGGTAGACACCAGTGAAAACGGACTCTGCAGACTGGAATTACCCTTTCCCTACAGTGACCAAATTTTAAAGGTTTGGTTAATTTTTTACCCCAGTTTTTTTAAAACCCGGGGCTCTGGGAGACTTTTATATTAAAATCCATACGTGACCATATAATGGGGAAACCAGGTACACAGGCCCCCCAGCGCGTATATTACCTGCATACAGTCATCCCTATTGTTAATTTGGGTTTCCCGTGAACCCGGGGGTCTGCCCAAAGACCCTTGTTTTATTATCCTTTCCTTTTCCGGTCTCAATTATTTTAAATGGTTTTTGGGCCCAGGGGTACACAGGGTTTTGCGAATGTATATTAACCCCCAATACAAGGGGAAACCCCCTTTTAAGGTTTGTGTAATTAACCCAAAGTGTAAAAAGGAAAAATGCCCCCGGGGGCTGTATAAATTTCCATCAATTACCAAGGGGCCCGGAAATTGAGAAGGTTTTTAACCCCCAGTGTTAAAGGGGAAAAAGGTTTCTGCGACTGTATAATTTTCCCCCAAACAGTGACCATATTTGGTAAACCAGTGTTTCACAGGCTTTGCAAAGTAAAATTACCCGGGAAAAAGTCAAATAAGTGGGAACCAGTGTACACGGTTTTGCAGACGTTTTTATTAAATCCCTACAAATGACCTTTTAGTGGGGGAGTTACCAGTTTTATACAGGTTCTGCGGGCTGTATATTTCCTCCATACGTGACCCTTTGTGGTAGGGCCCCAGTGTACCCCCAGGGTTCTGCAGAATGTTTTATTACCACCAGTGGAAATATATAGGGTAGATAGGAGTGTACACGGCTTGCGATGGGATTTTTACCCAAACCTTTAAAATGACTTTTTAAAAAAATGGTTGATAGGGTGTACCAGGGGTTGCAGAATGTATTTTTACCCCATCAGTGGCTATATAGTGGTAGATAGGAGTGGGGCACAGGCTATGAAAACTTAAAAGGTTTACAGTGTTTTGTTTAAAAATTTTTGACTAAAAGGTGACGATTTTACGCCCAGAGATTTTTCTTTCCCCCTTTTTTTCTGCATTCGGTCCAAAACCCCAAACATGAAGGGCTCCCGGCCACCCCCGTCCCTGAAGATTTTGGGCACCCCAATTTTTTTTCAATCCTGACTTTTCCCCACCTCAAAACCCCGTCCCCCCCGCTCTGTACACACTTTATAGGTAATTTAAAAAATAAAAAAAAAAAAAGGGGATTTGGGCCCCTTATGTGAAAGGTTTCGTCTGTGAGAAATAAAATTAGTTTTAGAGATAAATTAAGGGTTCCACCTGGGTGGTGTTTGGCGAAAAATTTAGAGGCAAAAAACTATAAAAACTTGATTTGGGTTTAAAAAAAAAAAAGGCCCCCAGGGGGCAGCAAAACCACTTTGTCCTGAACTCTAATTTTCCGGTTTGATTTTAAGGGGATTTAAAAAAAGAAAAGAAAGGAAAACCCCGGGCCCCCCCCGGAGGCTTTCCCGTTGTTTTAGCATTTGGAATTCCTTTGTGGGTTAAACCCCCGAGGAAAAAAAAATTTTTTTCTTTAAATTTAAAAAAAAATAAGGGGAAAAGGGGGCTTATTCTTTGTAACCCAAAGCATAAAAACCCTTTTGTGGCCCGCACACTTCCCGTAACATACCGTAACATACCGCAAAACCCCGAGGAAAATGCCGCTGGCCAAACGCGTTATGCATTGTTACTTTAAGGGATTAAAGGCCCCCTTTTTTATTGTTTTTTTTGAATAAAGGGGAAAAAATTTTTTTCCTTAAGGTTTGGGAAAAAAAAGAGGATTCATTTTCCCAAAACCCGGGGGGGGAGGGCGCCCGGTCCCCTTCTTTTTGTTTTTATCACTTTTTAAATTTATGGGGAGAGCGGGTCAAACCCTTTGCTTAGAGGGCCCCTCTCCTAGAGGGGAAGGAAAAAGAAAGGGTTCAATCCATATAGGTAGGAAGTAGGGGTTTTTGGTAGCCATAGGGAAACCATATTTTGGGAGGCAAAGGGGTTTTGGTGGGTTTTTAGGGGCAAATAGGTAACAAAAGGTGCTTTTTGGGGGCCCCATATAGGCAGCAGGGTTTAGGGGGTTTAAAAGGAAGGGAGGGGTTTTTGGGCTAGAGGAAATTTTGGGGAAAGGGGGGATATAGGCAGGCTATAGGGGCTTCTAGGCTATATAGGCCCGGCTATAGGGGGGACAGGGGTAGAAAGGAAGGGGGTTAGGGGTAGTAGGCAGGTGTAGGGGTACAGGGGCTTTTGATAGGCCGGGTTTTAGGGGCTAGATAGGCAGGCTGTAGGGGCTACAGGGGCTAGAAAAGGGAGGCTATAGGGCTTGGGGATAGGGGGAAAGGGGGTAGTGGGCCTTTGTTGGGGGGGGCTATAGGGGTACAGAGGCTAAAAATAAAGGGAGGCCTAAAAGGGGTAGGGTAGGCCCCGGTGTAAAAGGGGGTAAAAGGGGGCTAAATAGGCAAGGGTATGGGGGTAGATAGGCAGGTTGGGGGCTACAGGGCTGATAGGCAGGCTATGGGGCAGATAGGCAGGCTTAGGGCTACAGGGCTAGATGGGGCAGCTGGGGGGCTAAAAGGGCAGGTATAGGGGCTACAGGGCTAGATGGGCGGGGCTAAAGGGGCTAGATGGGGCGGGCTTAGGGAAACAGGGGCTAGATGGGCGGGCATGGATTAAAATAAAATATTTTTACTTACCCTGTCCAGCTCCCCCAAGGCCTCCCCCCGGCTCCCCCCATGATGTGACGTCACCGCGCCGCCCACATGATCACTGGGAGCCGGCAGGGGAAATAGCGGAGTGGAGCGAACGTCACTCCGTTCTGCTACCTCCGGGCAGCGCAGCCTTGAACGCTCAGGCCGGAGGGCCCGGACGTTCAGGGGCAGCATGTGCCGGGCCCCGCAGCTCCGCGCCCGCCGCAGAGAACTGTATGTTCACTGAGCAGACACTGAGCGGCAAACCGGGGGCAACTATAGCAGTTTCCCCGGGGCAGGGGCCCCCGCGGACTGGGGGCGCTGCTACTCTGCACCCCATAGTTACGCCCCTGTACCCTATAATGTACTTGGAAACACTATATACCCCGTTTCCCTGAAAATAAGACAAAGTACATTTTTTTTGTGCAATTCAGATTTGGGGTGCTTTGCTGTGATTTGATAAATCACCAGTATAGAATAAATGTTGATTTTGGGTTTAACAATAAAAAAGTGAATTTTTGTTCATGGAAAAAAAAACATCCCCCAAAAAAAGTCTTTTCTCGTCTTATTTCCGGGGAAAAAGGGAAAAATATAAAAAACTACCGTTCAAAAGTTGGGGTCACCCCGGAATTTTGTTTTTGGCCTGATACTTTTTTTTACCAAGTGAGTTGCAAAAAGAATAAAATCTCGTCCCAAAATTGACAGGGGTTTTGAAACAATGATTTTATTTAAAAAAAATTTCTACTTCAATCTTTTTCTTTCGCGTCCGCCTCCTTTTGCACAATTCCACATGCAGAGTCTTTGCTCTACTGTTCATTTGCGGAGGAATCTGGAAAATTGTTCACCCCATCAACCCAAAGCCCCGCCCCACAATTGCATTGGCTTGATGGCACTTTTACATACCATGACTCAAGCTGCTCCCACAACACTCAAGTGGGTTGAGATCAGTGACATTGCTGGTCACATCCATTACAGATAGAATACCAGCTGCCCATCCCTTCCCTAAATATTCTGGCATAATTTGAGTGCTTTGTCATTGTCCTGTGCAGGATGAAATTGGCTCCATCAAGCGCCCCCCACAGAGATGGCATGCTCAAAGTGGGAGGAAATAGCCTCCCTATATTCAGAAATCTTGTTTTTTTTTCCTTTTTAACTTTCACAAAGCTCCCACTTGACCAGAACCAAAGAAACCTCAACCATCACATGACCTCCACCACTCCAACCCCAAGACCATCACATACCTCCACCACACAACCCCAGACCATCACATTCCCTCCACCCCCACCAAAGCCACCGCAGACCATCACATGACCTCCACCAGCACCAACCCCAGACCCACATGACCTCCACCAGCACCAAAGCAACCTCAGACCATCACATGACCTCCACCAGCAACAAAGCAACCTCAGACCATCACATGACCTCCACCAGCACCAACCCCAGACCATCACATGACCTCCACCAGCACCAAAGCAACCCAGACCATCCACGAACCCTCCACCAGCACAAAGCCCCCCAACCATCCACATACCCTCCACCAGCACCAAAGCCACCCAACCATCACATGAACTCCACCAGCACCAAAGCCACCCAGACGCATCACATTCCCTCCACTCATGCTTGACAGATGCATCAGCGACTCCTTCCAGCATCTTTTCAGTTGTTCTGCGTCTCACAAATGTTCTTCTGTGTGATCCAAACACCTCAAACTTCTATTCGTCATTAACCCTTTTTTCCAATCTTCCTCTGTCCAATGTCTGTGTTCCTTAACCCATATTAATCTTCTGTTTTTATTAGCCGATCTCAGATATGACTTTTTATTTGCCACTCTGCCCTGAAGTTGCCTCTCCACTGTAAGAACGTTGAAACCAAACGTTTTGCTGATCTATTATAAGAAGCTGCAGTTAGGACCTGTGAGCAGGTCGACTGGGGAGTCTGAAGCCACAGGAATTGAAATCTTGGGCGCGCCCACATCTACTGTACATGAACAATATACCGGCCCTCGTTGGACAAAACACCGCCCTTCTTCTTAACCACATAATACAGTGTCCAAAACAACCTGTGTATTGTGTAGTCACAAGACAAGACAGTCACATATCGTCGTCCCACACATATTCATCTAACCTATCATAGACACGGCTAAGTACTCCATCTTAATATCGCCCTCCAGCCACATAGCAATACCCCCTCCACGTTTCCCGTTGGTCCGCACACCAGTCACCACCTTCTAAAATAAACACCACAAAAAAGTAAAAGTGAACATCCTATCACAGGTCATGTCCCTTACTTTTAAACAATCAGGACGACATGTACGCCAGCTACTATAACCCGCCCGATATAACTTAACAAAACTCCTCCCATCTTTAGAGACCACATAGAGGTCATACAACCAGCTCAGTATAACTTACAACGCCTCCATATAAGAACACATAGAGGTCAAAACACCAGCTCAGGGGATAACCTGACAACAACCGAGCCATATAACGAACCACATAGTGTCCGACGTACTCAGGGTTGATTTAAAAATTTTAAACACCGTTCCCCCAACACATACCAACCACATAGTGACCACCATAGTGGTCCACACCGAGCTCCAGGTAATACCCTACCAACACTGCCATATAGAACCACATAGAGGTCAGACTCCAGCTCAATAAAACCTACAACACGGTCAATAACCACATAGAGATCACGACACCACTCAGTTATAACCTACAACACCGTAACATAGAACACCACATAGTGGTCAACCCCCACCCAGCTCAGGTATAAAACCTAAACAACCGTACATATAAACCACATAGTGTCTGAAAACCAGCGCAGTATAACCTACAACAACCGACATATAGAAGACCACAAAGAAAAAAGGGTCAACACCAGATCAGTAAAACCTATACACCGCCACACTAGAAGCACATAGTAGTCAGACAACCATCTCCAGTAAAAACCTACAACACCCCGGCCTTATAGAGACAACAAGAGTAGACACCACCATATATCCTACAACACCGTAACATACAGAACCACATAGTGGTACAGACACCAGCTCAGGATATAACTATAACACCATCATAAAACCACATAGGGTCAGACAACAGCTCAATATAACCTATAACACCGTCATATAAGACCACAAAAAAAGAATAAAAAATAGTGGTACAGACACAGCTCAATATAAGCCTACAACACACCCATAGAAGACTACAAAATCAATACCAGCTCAGGTATAACCTAAAACACCGCATAAAAGACCACCATAGAGTCAGATCAATACCAGCCAGTATAACCTATAACACCAGCATATAGAGACCACAGATTGGTCAGACAACAGCTCAGAGATAACCAACTAACACCTCAATAAACCACATATGTCTACTACACTAAATTATAACCTACACGCCAATATAAGACTACATGAGGTCAGAAAACAGCTCAGGAAAAACCTAAAACAACGCCATAAAGAGACCACAAAGAGAGTCAGATACCACATCAGGTCTTAACCTACAACACTGCCAAAAATAGAGACCACATATGGTCAGACCACCAGCAGTAGCACCCTAGCAACACTCCATATAGAGTACCCACATATTGTCAGACACCAGCTCAGGTAAAACCTGATCACCGCCACGTAAACCACATAGGGGTCAGACACCAGCTCAATATGAAACATCAACACTGAGCTTATATCCGAGACCACAAGAGACAGCCACCACTCAGTATACAGAACCTACAACTCTGCCATATAAGACCACATAGACGAGGTTTCAACACCAGCTCAGTATAAACCTACCACACCGCCATATAGAGACCACAAAGTCAACACCAACTCAGTAAATCAAACCTAAACACATGCCATATCAAGACCACATAGGAGGTCACACCAGCTCAGTATAACCAACAACACGCCATATAGAGACCACATAGAGTGTGAGTACCAGCTGCAGGTATAACCTACAACACCTCACATAATAAGACCACATATGTCAGACACCAGCCTCATGTATAACCTATAACACCGCCACATAAGACCACAATAGAGTCGGTCAGACACCAGCGAATATAAACTACAACACTGCAGAAAGAGAACACAGAAGTCAGACACCAGCTCATGTATACACCTACAACACCGTAACATAAGACCACATAGTGGTCAGACACCACTCAGTATAACCTATAACACCGTCATATAGAACTCACCTAGAGGTCAGACAACATCTCAGATATAACCTACCAACACACCCACCCAAATTGAGACCAAATAGAGTCAAGACACCAGCTCGTTATAACCTACAACACCACCATAAAAAGCACCACTAATAGTCAACACACTCACTAAACTCATCCTACAACACCACCATAAAAAACCACATAGAGGTCATATAACCAGCTCAGTATATCCTCCAACACCACCAAATAGAGACCACATAGTGGTGCAAGTACACCACATCAGGTATTACCTAAAAAACTGCCACATAAGGCACATAGTGGTCCAGAACACCACTCAATATAAACTACAACACTGCATAATAAGACCAAAGAGAGTCAACACCCCACTTAGTGTATAACTTGCAGACACCGCCATAAAAGACCCACATAAGTGAGACACAAGCTCAGGTATAACCTACAACACCTCCATATAGAGACCACATAGTGTCACGTACACCAGACTCAGTAAACTACAACACCGTCATATAGAGCCCAACATAGAGTCAGATCCCAAAGCTCGGGTATAACCTACAAAAACGGACTAGTAACCCACGGCCAAGGCCGCAAATCTCTGTGACAGCTCACTGGTGAGCTGGGTGGATGTCTCTGGGGGTGACGTTGGCTCTCGGGCCCTGGGCGCACGCTCTTCAAATCCGCAGGGATGGTGCAGGCTCTTTCCCCCAAGGTCCTCGGTGGCTCATGTGCCCAGAAAACCCCCAGGCCGTGTTGAAATTAATCTGCCTTGGAGACTGTCCCACACACAGGTCAGGAGCTGTGGACGGCTGTAAGCAACGAGACCAGCGCTGGCTGGGTGACAAGAACCTTGTGCCAGGAAAGGGTGGTTTGCGATAACGGCGAAATCTGCTGGCCGCCCTTAAAGACGGTAGGCTGGGGGCAAATCCCTTGCCTGGCACATTCATGAACCTTGTCGTCCAGAAATTTCTAAAGAGCTACCCGGGTCTGGACTGCCTGCTGAAGAAGGCTCGAGGTCTGAGTTGCACTTCCGCCGTTCGCACCCTGCTTCGCCCCCCGCCGGGCCGCGGTGCAGCGTCAGCTCGGCCTCCCCGTCAACCGTCTCATTGTTGACGTGGCAACACTCGGGAATTCCACCCCCCAAACATGCTCCAGCGATTGTGGCAGCAGCGCAATGCCATTACGCAGTACGAAGACACATGCCTGACAAGCAGGGGTACGGCCCTGGGGAGGTGTTGAACCACCGAGAGTGGAGGCAGGTGAAAGAGCTCCTGCCCCCATCCTTGCCAGTTTGAAGAAGCCACCAAAATGGTTAGTGCGGACAATGCCCTTGTCAGCATGAGCATTGTGGTGATCTTAGTTCTCGGAACATCGTTGGACACTCTAAACAACAGGTTTCCCGCCAGCGACGGAGGAGGAGAGGGACACAGATGCGGACACGGAGCCTTCTCTCCGTCAAATCCACAAGGCCCGACAGTTTCACAATTTCATCGTCTTCATTAGCAGTGGTTCGGGGTTCAGAGCTAGTGCAAGGTGGGGCATCAGCTCTCAGGTGCATCATCTCCCGGCAAGTCAGGGCTGTGTTGAAGCTGTGCGAGGCAGCGGGGAGGAAGGGAGGAGGAGGAAGGAGTATTCCTAGAACACCGATGTTACCGACTCCCTGCCTTGGAAAGAGGTTGCACAATTTGAGGCGGGGGAGGGAAAATGAGGAAGATCAGTTTGCTAGTGCCCCTCGACCCAGACTTGGGAAATCAAGGGTCCATCTCTCACATGATGCTTGGGTGCTCCATTTCCTCCCAAAATACTCAGCATTAAGGCCATCAAAAGGGAAAAACAGTTACTGGTGCCACCCTCCTGGAACCCCGGTACAAAACAAAAATCAGCACTTTCCTTCCACCCACCCAAATAGAGAGTAAAATGCAGAAATGGAGACCTTGCTGATTGATCAACTGGGGACATCTGTTGCGTCTGCTTCACGTTCCCCAAATGTCACGGGGGAACAACATCAGCGACGTGACAGTATTTGAGCGCCAAGTAGGCGTAGCGGCAGCAGCAGCAAGGTGGCAGAAGCCTAATGGGTGACCTCTGGCAATCTTTGTTTACCACCTCACCAAAAGCATGCAATGCAGGCACACATCCAACACACAAAAGGGTCAGCTTAAGATCATGGTTCACACTATCTGCGTCTCAACACCGATGTTTTTGCCCTGTGTTCCGACCCAATAGACTCCTGGGTATCCAAAATGGACGAATGGCCGACTGGCTCTCACGCCATAGAGGTGTTTGTCCTGCCCACAGGGCCAGCGTCATATCTGAGGGACCCTTCAGCACAGCTGGAGGAGTCATTACAGACAAACGTATCCGGCTTTCCACAATTTAATGTGGATCGTTGACTTTCATTTAAATAATCGGGCATGGATCTCTGATGATGTTGTGGCCCCAATTGCCGAGTCACCGATTAGTTGCCATCTACTTCACATTCCTTTTCAAACAGAAATATCCTCTTGAAAACTTTTTTTAAAATGATCATTTCTTTCTGCAATTTTTATTCTCTTTTCCCAACAGTTCATTTTGCTGGTTTTGCTGTGAGGAGTTAAAAGACGAAAGGTTTCATGACAACACTTATTCCATTTACCATTTTTAATCTTAAAAAAGTTTTCGCATTGTCAATGTTTTGAGGTATGTTGCTGTGGAACAGAAATAATCATGGCCTTGGAACAGAAATGGGGACTTCTAATGGATTTCCCCCCCCTCACAATTTTTAATAGGGGCTGAGAAATCAATTTTAATTTTTTGGGGGCAGTTGCTGTGAGAAAACAGCTAAAATTTAGGGCCCTTTTGGAACAAAAATGGGGCTTCTAAGTGGCATTTCTCCCTCACAATTTTTAACAGTGGGGTGAGTAAGTCATTTTTTTATATTTTTTGGGTCATGCTGCTTTAGAAAATGCAGCAATACTACAGGTTCCTATTATAAAAAAAGAAATGTTGTTTTAACAGACAAATTGTTCTTCACAATGGACCAAAGTGGCTCACGGGTCATGCTTTGAATTTTTGGGGGCTTTTGCGTGACATGCAGCTATACTTCTGGTTCCTATTCTAAAAAAATGTTATTTCTAAAACATACATTTGTTCTTCACAAATTGACCTAGTGGCTCAAGGGTCATGCTTTGAATTTTTGGGTTGCATTTTGCTGTGACATGCAGCTTTATACAGGTCCTATTATAAAAATGTTTGTTTCTAACAGAAATTTGTTCTTCACAATTGTCAAAGAGTGCTCAGGGTGATGGTGTGTCAGAAAACAGGAAATAGGTAGGACACTGTTAATTCGGACACATATTGCAAATATTGACTTGTTTTTCTGCAAAGATTCTTTAAACATTGCTATCAATCCCTGTATAGAGACAACCATTAATACAATGAAAAAAGAGAAACAAAGACATGGCTGGATTCCATCTATTTTAAATATGTGTTTTCTAGAATTAAAGTGCTAAAAAAACTTGCATTGTACAAAATAGCTGTTAAAAAATTCCTTCTGAATTGTACAAGGGAGGTATACAGGTAAAACTTGACAGAAGTAGGTTATTCAGAGGACATGGAGTATGGAGCACGGACAGAGGAAACAAAGTACAGAGACATGTCCTCCAGCACGTTGAGTAAAATGAGAAAAAGAATGGCAAAGATAAAGGGCACCTGGGTTGTAAACAGGAGCGTTAAACCACCAGTAATTTCAACCGTGAAGCTCAATGGTCCACATCTACGGAGGGGCAAGCGCTACCCAGGTATTGACTGTGTACAGAGGAAGGCTGGTGTTCACACTTTCCGCTTCTGCACTCTGCTTCAGCACGACAGTTTTCGGTTGTGCGTACAATCAGGCATTTTACCTGCGTGTTAAAGATGAGGACGCCAGGCTGGGCTTTTCACCGAACCCTGTAAACTCCGGCCCTGGGGTCATGCTGTGCCCAGGAACTGGTATAGTCAATGTCCAGTTCAAACTAAAATGTTGTTGAAAATATCCTTTTTCCGGCACTTTTTAAATGTGGGGGTCATGCAGGTTTGGGGCTCATGCTGTGGCCAGGGACAGGTATAGTCAATGTCCAGTGAAACTAAAATGGTGGTTGAAAGTATCTTTTTCGGCACTTTTTAAATGTTGGGGGTCATGCTGGTTTGGCTCATGCTGTGGCCCAGGACAGGTATAGTCAATGTCCAGTTCAACTACAAATGGTTGGTTGAATGACTCCTTTTTTCATGGCTCTTTTAAATGTGGGGGTCATGCTGGTTTTGGGGCTCATGCTGTGGCCCAGGACAGGTTTAGGCAAACGTCCTGTGAACATAAATGTGGTTGAAAGGCTCCTTTTCCGAGGCACTTTTAAATGTGGGGGTCATTGAGGTTTGGGCTCATGCTTGTGGCCAGGGACAGGTATAGTCCAATGTCCAGTTCAACTATAAATGGTTGGTTGAAGACTCCTTTGCGGCACTTTTTTAAAGTTGCGGGGTCTGCAGGTTTGGGGCTCAGCTGCGTTCCAGGACAGGGATATTCAATGTTCCTGTTCAAGGTACATGATGGTTCAAAATTTACTGCCTTCTGGGGTGGCCCGGGGTGACACTTTTTAATTTGTGGGTGATTGCAGGTTTAAGGGTCAGGCTGTGGTACAAGACAGGGATAGTAAATGGTCTGTGACTTTTTGTTCTGTGACTTTTATAACCTAAGGTGTTGCCTAAGATGAGAGCAGTATCCATTTGACTGTTTGTGGATGTAATTTCACCTTCTCTAGCCTTGTTTGGGTGTAAATAATGAGGTGTTGTTACTCTCCATAGGAACTTTAGATGGTCATCGCGCATTATCGATGCTCACTATCGATAAACCTTATCGGATAGCGCGCGGACTATCGATCGATCTCGATAGCCAACGACAATCGCTCAAACTACTAAGGAGTACAGTGGATGGGAGTAGATGACAGCCCTGGGTTGAAACACTTGCCAGCAGGGAGTGTGTGTGGTTATAAGGAGTACAGAGGATGGGAGTAGAATGACGCACCTGGGGTTTAAAACAACACCGCTAGCAGGGAGTGTGTTTGACCTACTAGGGAGTTCAGGAGGACGGGAATAGAATGACAGCACCTGGGGTTGAACCCTTGCTCAGCAGTGAGTGTGTGTGATTACTAAGCAGGGAAAAGACTGACAGTAGCTGTTTGAGAGGAGAGGTGATATCTGAGCATGTGCAGCCAGGTCTGAGGAGCTCTTTCCCTGGTCGTATCCCCTGGAGATGAGCTGTACCCTATGGATCACTAAGGGAGCAGCTAAAACAAAAATGGTGCAGAATTTTTAATGATAATGAATGGTGTAAATGTTTATTATATAATTTGCAAGCTTCCCACGTCCGTCTTACTTCATAGTAAATCCCCTTTAAAGCCCCATCATAAGGGGACGCTATCACATAATTCAGAGGCAGGGCCCACCAGAGAATCCTCTGTTGGACCTGTCTGATGCCGGATCCCATGTTATGTATTAACACTTTGCATCCGCAGCAATTTTATTTTACTTCATGTCCGTTTTTTCCCTCCCGCCTTTCGAGATCATTTATATTTGTATTCCTCCATCTTTCTTTGCACAGGAAAATATGCACTTTCTTATGGTGCAATTTCCTGTCTCATATAATGTACCAGGGAGCCAAAAACACCGCAGAAAAAAAATGTGATTTTTGTTTTGGGTTTGGTTTTTACAGAGTCCTCCTTATGGTATAAATGGCGTGTTATCTGTATTCTGCTGGTCGGTTCGGTTCCGGAGAGACCAACTTTATAGACTTTTCCTTGTTTTACTACTCAAAAAACCCTTTTGATTAGTTTTTAATTCTGCGCTGCCGCACCATTGTCCAGGACCAATAACTTTCTTATTTTTCCGCCCATAGACCTGAATGAGGGCTTGCTATGAGCTGAATCATATTTTATTACTGGTACTATTTTGGGATGCATGTGCATTTTTGATATTTGTTTCATTCCAATTTTTTGGGGAGTGCAGGTGAATAAATAACCTTATCTTTTAACAGATTGAACGTGTACAGATGTGACGATGCCAATTATGTTTAGTATTTTTATTTTCTCTTATATCTTTATTTGAAAAATAGCAAAAAGTACCTTTGGTTGAGTATGTTACATTTTTATAGTTGTAATTTTTTTGCTCGTATTTTTAATCCTAACACCCTCCCCCCTCCCCTCCCTCCCCAGGCAACTTGATCACTAGATGGATTGTACACTGTTCTGCAATAGTGATAGATTGTGGAACAGAGTACAGTTATGCCTCTGCTATTACAGCATACATGCCAACTCTCCCATTTTTGGCGGGGGGGGTCCCGCTATTTGGGGTCCCCCCCACCCTCCCGGGGGAGTTGGCATTTCTTTATTACTTTATTTTTATTAACTACATGGGGGGCTCTGCCTGGCTACAATGGGGGGGTCTACCTGGCTGGCTACAATGGGGGCAACTACCTGTCTGGCTACAATGGGGGCAACTACCTGGCTGGCTACAATTGGGGGCAATAACCTGGCTGCTACAATGGGGGCCTACTAACCTGGCTGCTACAATGGGGGCAACTACCTGGCTGGCTAAAAATGGGGGGCAACTACCATGCTGGCTACTTATAAAGGGGGCAACTACCTGGCGGGCTACTAAGGGGGCACTACCTACCTGGATGGCTACAAAGGGGGCACTACCTACTTGACTACTAAAGGGGGCACTACCTACCTGACTACTAAAAGGGTGGCAACTACTGGACCTACTAAGGGGGCAACTACCTGACTATCAAAAGGGGCACTGTGCTGGCTACAAAGGGGCAACTACCTGGCTAACAAAGGGGGCATCAACCTACTACAGAGGGGCATCTACCTTCTACAAGGGGGCAGCACCAGCCTGTAAAGGGCACTACGCTGGTTATGGGGCGCTACTACCTGGCTATAAGGGCATCTACCTGGCTTTCTTCCAAAGCCATTATGTAGTTAGGCGGAGTGGGTGTGGCTTTTTGAAGGGACGTGGCACACAAAAATAGGGGTGTGTCCATTCAAATGTTTGCCGCGGCGCGCTTAGCGCGCCGCCCTCTTTAATCTCCTGCTTTTCCATTTTCAAAAGTTGGCAACTATGTATTACAGTTTGCCTCTGCCAGGGTGTACTAGGAGTAGTAAGATGGCCGCCATGGAGGTCTTCATTAGGCCCCCAGCTGCCATGATGTCTAGTGGCCATACAAATTAGATGTAAGTAGACCCAACCAACCATCTTTTGTTTATGGGGGTTTTTTAACTCTCTCTAGATGGCAGATATTGAGGGGAAACAGAGCGGGCATATTGGATTTTAGCCCATTAATAACTCAGCTACTTTCAACCTTTTCTCTAGTTTTTTCCTCCCCGCCTTCCAAGAGCCATAACTTGTTTTGTTTTTCTGTTTCCAAATATGGGGCTTACCTTTTTTGCAAGAAAATGCACCCTTTTCAATGGTGCCATTAATCATACCCTATCATGGGCGTAACTAGGGAAGCCGGGACCCCATAGCAAACTTTTGGATGGGCCCTCCCACCTCCCCAACAACGAACATCTACCCGGACCTCTTAAGTCATGGAGTTACTAGATAATACAAGGAGTGAACAACTCACCATAGATATCACCATCATACTGCTACTAGACAAATCCCACTATACCTATATTAACATTACCAATAACAGTACTACATATGGACTTGATTATACCGCCAGAACATGACCACAAATTACCACCACATAGTGACTAAATAATACCCTGGTCCATTACTGAATATCGATTCAATAATCGCGCCAATATAGTGGTAGATACAGTGTAGGCATGTGCCCTTCAAACTGTATATTACCTCCATAAAATAGTGACCATCATAATGGTAGACACCAGTGTACAACAGTCTCAACAGACGTCTTTACCACTATACAGTGACCATTCTATGGTAGACACCAGTGACCACAGACTCAGCAGACTGGATATTACTTCCCCATACAGTGCACAATATAGTGGTATATACCATGTACACAGGGGGCTCTGCAGACTGTATATTAACTCCATCCAGTTACCATATAGTCAATATACCCAGTGTACACAGGCTACTGCAACTGTAATTACCTGCATACAGTCATCACATAGTGGTAGACACCAGTGTACACAGGCTCTGCAGACTGTATATTACCTGCATACAGTCATCATATAGTGGATTAGACACCAGTGGGGGGGGTTAAAAAAACAAACAGGCTCTGCAGACTGTATATTTTAACTGCCCATACAGTGACCAATATATGGTAGTTACCCAGTGTAAACAGGAATCTGCAACTGGTATGTTAATCCAGTACAGTGACCATATAGTGGTAGTTACCAGTATACTACCGAGCTCTGCAGACTGTATATTACCATTCATCCAGTGCCATATAAGGGTAGACATGACCAGTGTACACAGGTTCTGCAGACCTGTATATAACCTCGATACAGTGACCATATATGGTAGGACCAGTGTACCACAGGCTTTGGCAGACTGTATATTACCTGCATACATCATCATATATGGAAGACACCAGTGTACACAGCTCTGCAACTGTTTTATACCTGCTATAGTGACCATATAGTGGTGAGACACCAGTGACACAGGCTCTGCAGAATGTTAAATACCACACCAAAACAGTGACTATAAAGTGGTAGATAGAGTGGTACACGGGCTCGGCAGACTGAATATTACCACCAACAGTGACTATATAGTGTAATAGGAGTGGTACACAGCTCTGCAGACTGTATCGAACCACCATACAGTTGCTATATATGGTGGATAGAAGTGTACACACTCGCAGACATAAGAGTGATTGCAGTGTAGTTACATCTTGTGACTCACAGGTGACGATTCTCCGACAGTATTTGACTTTTTTCCCGTTTGTTCTGCAATTCGGTCCAGACCGCCATCATGAACGGCTCCCGCACCACTCGTCCCTGCAGATTTGGACACAAATATATTACCATCCTGACTTTTCCAGCACCTCACACCCTGTCCCCCAGCTCTGTACACACTTCATAGGTGTATAAAATATAAAGATATATATATATATATATATATAATATATATATATATATATATCTATATATATATATAGTCAGGCTATAGGGGGCTACAGGGCTAGATAGGGCAGGCTATTAGGGGCTATAGAGGCTAGATAGGCATGCTGTAGGGGCTAAGATATCAGCTGTAGGGGCTACAGGCTAGATAGCAGCTAATGGGCTAGATAGCAGGCTGTAGGGGCTACAGGGCTAGAAGGCAGGCTATGGGCTAGATAGGCAGGCTATAGGGGCTAGATAGCAGCGCTGTAATGGCTACAGGGCTAGATAGCAGCATGGAGTAAAATAAGAAATAGATTACGTACCTCGGTCCACGCTCCCCCAAGCGCCGCGCTCCCTCATGTGCTCGGCGCGGGCGGGAGTGTCATGTAAGTGACGTCACCAGCGCCGCCCCCACAATGATCACTGGGAGACGGCATGGGAAATAGCGAGTGGAGCGATACGTCCACTCCGGGTCTGCAACCTCCGTGGCACGAAGCCTGAACGCTCAGGCCGGAGGGCCCGGACGTTCAGCGGAAGCATCTGCCGGGCCCCGCAGCTACGCGCCCGCCGCAGAGAACTGAAAAAAATAAAAAAAAAAAAAAAAAAAAAAAAAAAAAAAGAAAAAAAAAAAAAAAAAAAAAAAAAAAAAGAAAACAAAAAAAAAAAAAAAAAAAAAAAAAAAAAAAACTGTATGTTCACTGCAGGCAGACACATGAGCGGCAATACCGGGGGAGCAGACGTAGTAGCAGCTGCCCCGGGGCACGGGCCCCTTGCGGACATGGGGGCAGCTGCTACGTCTGCTACCCCGATAGTTACGCCCCTGTACCCTATAATGTACTTGGAAACACTATATACCCCGTTTCCCTGAAAATAAGACAAAGTACATTTTTTTTGTGCAATTCAGAGTTTGGCTGCTTATGCTGATGATTGTGATGAAATCACTACAGTATATGAATACATGTTGATGTATTAGGATTACAACAAAATGAGAGAACATGGTCGTGTGAGGCATGGGGGGAGGAGTGGGTGGTAGAAAATAGACATCGCCGTGCAGCGAGCGCCGAAGTGAGCCTTAGCAAGCCTCTATTTCCGGGGTAAACAGGATATATATATTGCGCACAAACCTACTCCACGTTCAAAAGTTTGGGGTCACCCAGGCAATTTTGTGTTTTGCCTGATACTTTTATTTACCAAGTGAGTTGCAAAATGAATAGAAATCTCGTCCAGACATTGACAGGGTTAGAAACAATGATTTGTATTTGAAATAATAATTTTCTACTTCAATCTTTGCTTTCGTCGCTCCTTTTGCAGCAATTCCAGCTTATTGCATATCTTTGGCTTCTAGCAGTTCATTGCTGAAGTAATCTGAAAATTCACCCCATCACCCAAAAGCCTCCCACAATTGCAATTTGGCCTTGAAGGGCACTTATTTACATACCATAACGTTCAGCTGCTCCCACAACAGCTCAAATGGTTGAATTGGTGGACTGTGCTGGTCACTCTCCATTAAAGATAGCATTAACAGCTAGCCGGCTTCTTCCCTAAAGATTCTGCATAATATTGGAGGTGGCTTTGGGTCATTGGTCCTGTTGCAGGATGAAATGGCTCAATCAAGCGCCCCCCCACAAGTATGCATGCGTTTGCAAATTGGAGGATAGCCTCCCTTATTCAAAACCCTTACCGTTGCACAATCCCCCCACTTATACCAGAACCAAAGCAACCTCAGACCACACATGACCATCCACCAAGACCAACCCAACCATCACATGACCTCCACCAGCACCAACCCCACACCATCACATACCCTCCACCAGCACCAAACCAACCGCAGACCATCACATGACCTCCACCACAACCAACCCCAAACCCACAAGACCACCACCAGCACCAAAGCAACCTCAGCCATCACAGACCTCCACCAGCCACCAAAGCAACCTAACCATCACATGAACCCACCCCAGCACCCAACCCCAGACCACACATGGACCTCCACCAGCAGCCAAAGCCAAACCCCAGACCACACGAACCTCCACCACACCAAAGCACCCCCAACCATCACATACCTCCACCAGCACCAAAGCCACCCCAGACCATCACATGACCTCCACCAGCAACCAAAAACCACCCCAGACCAACACATTCCCTCACCATGCTTGACAGAATGGCATCAGGGACTCTTCCACATCTTTTCAGTTGTTCTGCTTCTCACAAAAGACATTCTGACATCTATCCAAACACCTCAAACATCTATTCATCATTAACCCGTTTTTCCAATCTCTCTGTCCAAGTCTTGTTTCCTTAACCCATATTAATCTTCTTTTTATTAGCCGATCTCAGATATGACTTTTTATTTGCCACTCTGCCCTGAAGTTGCCTCTCCACTGTAGACGTTGACACCCGTGTTTTGCGGGTGCTATTTAATGAAGCTGCCAGTTGAGGACCTGTGAGCAGTGTCGGACTGGGGAGTCTGAAGCCCACAGGGGAATTGATCTTGGGGGCCCACTCTACTGTACATGAAAATATTACCGGCCTCTTGGACATAAACGCGCCCATTTTACCACATCCTACAGTGTGCAAAACAGAACTGTAATTGTGTATACAATACAGCAAGACAGTCACATATCTGTCTGTCTCCACATATGTCAGTCTAACATATCATAGACACAGGCTAAGTAGCTTCATCTATAGCGCCCTCCAGCCAGCATACAATACCACCCCCCCCCTCCCCAACGTTTCCCTTGGTCGCGCACGACACCACCTTAAAATAAACACCAGCAAGAAAGTAAAAGTGTAACTCCTCATCACAGGTCAGGTGTGTTTCCTTACTTTAACAATCAGGGAAACATGACGCTGCCACTATACCCGCGCCGATATAACTTACAACACCTCATATAGAGACCACAAGAGTCAGACACCAGCTTCAGGTTATCAACTAACAACACCTCCATATAGAGAACACATAGAGGTCAAACACCAGCTCAGGTATAACCTACAACACCGCCATATAGAGACCACATAGTGGTCCGACAGTAGCTCAGGTATAACCTTCAACACCACCACATAGTGACCACATAGTGGTCCGACACCAGCTCAGGTATAACCTACAACACTGCCATATAGAGACCACATAGAGGTCAGACTCCAGCTCAGATATAACCTACAACACTGTCATATAGAGGCCACATAGAGATCAGACACCAGCTCAGGTATAACCTACAACACCGTAACATAGAGACCACATAGTGGTCAGACACCAGCTCAGGTATAACCTATAACACCGTCATATAGAGACCACATAGTGGTCTGATACCAGCTCAGGTATAACCTACAACACCGACATATAGAGACCACATAGAGGTCAACACCAGATTAAGGTATAACCTATAACACCGCCACAATAGAGAGCACATAGTAGTCAGACCAGCTCAAGTAAGACCTACAACACCGCCATATAGAGACAACAAGAGTGAGGACACCAGCTCATATAACTACAACACCGTAACATAGAACCACATAGTGGTCAGAACACCAGCTCAGGTATAACCTATAACACCATCAGATAAGAGAACCAACATAGTGGTCCAGACAACAGCTCAGATATAACCTAAAAACAACCGTCAAATAGAGACCACATAGTAGGTCAGACAACAGCTCAGACTATAACCTACAACAACGCCATATAGAGACCATATCATAGAGGTTCGAGATACCACTCAGGGAGAAAACCTAAAACCCCGCCATAAAGAGACCCACATAGAGGTCAATAACCAGCTCAGTATAATAACCTAAAACACCATCAGAAGAGACCACATAGGTGTCAGACAACAGCTCAGATATAACCTATAACACCCGCATATAGAACTACATAGTGGTCCAACAACAGCCTCAGATATAACCTATCAACGCCATATAGAGACTAACATAGAGGTCAGATACCAGTCTCAGTATAACCTAAAACACGCCATAAAGAGACCACATAGAGGTCAGATACCAGCTCAGGTATAACCTACAACACTGCCAAATAGAGACCACATAGTGGTCAGACACAGCTCAGTAAACCTACAACAACTCCCATAAAGAGACCATCCTATTGGTCAGACACCCCAGCTCACAGGTATAACCTATAACACCGCCTCGTAGAAGACCAAAAAGGGTCAACAACCAGCCTCAGATAAACACAAACACTGCTATATATTACCACAGAGAGAGTGTCAGACACCAGCCAGGTATAACCTACAACACTGCCTACTAGAGACACATAGAGGTCAACACCAGCGCAGGTATAACCTACCACACCCCCACAAAGAGAGCACATAGAGGTCAGACACCATCTCAGGATATAACCTAACAACACTGCCATAACTAGAACCACATAGAGGTCAGCACAACGAAACCCCAGCTCAGGTATAACCTACAACACCGCCCTATCGAGACCACATAAGGTGAGGTACCCTAGCTCAGGTATAACCTACACACCTCCATATAGAGACCACATAGTGGTCAGACACCAGCTCCAGGTATAAACCTATAACACCGCCACATAGTTTGACCACATAGTGGTCAGTAACACCACAGATATAAAACTACAACACTGCCATATAGAGACCACAAGAGGTCAGACACCCAGTCTCAGGTATAGCCTACAACACCGTAAACATAGAGACCACAAGTGTCAGACACCAGCTCAGGTATAACCTATAACACCTCATATAGAGAACCACTTAAGAGTCCATACAACGCTCAGATATAACCTACAACACCCCATATAGGGAGAACCACATAGAAGGATCAGACACCAGCTCAGGTATAACCAACAACACACACCATAAAAAGACCACATAGAGGTCAGACACCGCCGAGCTCACGTATAACCTACCAACACCACCATAAAAAGACATATAGAGGTCAGATAACCAGCTCATATATCCCCAACACCACCATATAGAGACACACATAGTGGTCAGACTCACCACTCAGGTAATAACCTATAACACTGCCACATAGAGACCACATAGTGGTCAGACACCAGCTCAGATATAAACTACAACACTGCCATATAGAGACCAAAGAGAGGTCAGACACCAGCTTAGGTATAACTTGCAACACCCGCTCATATAAAGAAACCACAAAAATGAGTGAGACACAAGCTCAGGTATAACCTAGCAACCCTCCCCACCCCCCCCCCATAATAGAGACCACCTAGTGGTTCCAACACCAGCTCAGGTATAACCTACAACACCGCATATAGAGACCACATAAGTCAGATACCCAGCTCAGGTATAACCTACAACACCGCCAAATAGAGACCACATAGTGGTCAGACAAATACCCAGCTCAGGTATAGCCTACACCACCTCCATATAAGAACCGACATTAGTGGTCAGATACCAGCTCGGTATAAACTACAACACGGCATATGACGACCCATAGTGGTCAGACACCAACTCTCAGGTACTAACCATTACACCGCCATATAGAGACCACATAGGTGGTCATGACACCAGCTCAGATATAAACTACAACCTGTCATATAAACCACATAGTGGTCCAACACCAGCTCATGTATAACCAACAACACCGCCATATAAGAGACCACATAGTGGTCGATCCACTCAGGTCTAACCTACCAACAACCAGCCATATAGAGCCACATATGATCTGACACCAGCTCAGTATAAGCTACACCACCACCACATAGAGACCCATAGAGGTCAACATCAGCTCAGGTATATCCACAACACCGGCCTCATAGAAGACCACATAGAGGTCAGACACCAGCTCAGGTATAACCTACAACACTGACCATATAGAGACCACATAGAGGTCAAACACAGCACAGGTTATAACCTACAACACCGCCATATAGAGACCACAATGAGGTCTGACAACACCCGCTCAGGTATAACCTACAACACGCCATATGGAGACCACATATAGTGGGTTCAGACACCACTCGTATAACCTACAACACTGCCATATATAGACCCACATGGTGACTGACAGCAGCTCGGTCACATCACAATTCCAGTGAATACAGCACTGATCCAATTATACAGCAAATAACCCCAGAATCAGGGACTCACCGAGACTCTTATCTAGGATTCGTTCTCTTCTCTCATGAGTTCGTATCTTTTTCCCTTTTTCGTCCTGCATTTGTTTCCACACTGCCCATGATGACTTAGTCATGGCCCCAACTCATCCCTGCAAATTACACATATAATAACTTAGAATCCTCATTTTCCAGCATCTCTTCCGCCTATTCCCACCTCTGTACAAACATTTTCCAGAGTGGGAGAGCGGGTACACAGCAAATAACTTAGAGACCTGGTAATCCTACAGGGTATGGAGCGTGGGGAGAGACTAACCCCCATGGAGATAATGCACAACTATGGGGCTGCCTCCCCTCTCATTATATAACCAGTAGGTAGGCCAAGACCCTAGGAGGTAGGCACATGTGCAAGGGCCCAGGTAACTAGAAAGGCATAATTTAGGTAGGTAGACCCCACAGGATAAGTTAGTTAGCACCCAGGTAAGTTAGTGGGTACCTAGCCCATGGGTGGGCCGGTAAATAGCCCCCAGGTAATCTGCAGGCCCTAGTTAGCAAGATTGATAGGCCTCACCAGGTAGGTTGGTGGACCCCAGTTAGGTAGTAGTAGGGTGTTAGGTGAGTCCAGTATAGTTTAGGCTGTAGGTATACTGGTTGCCCCATTTAGGTAAGCTGTAGGCTAGTTAGGGACCCACTTTATATATGCTGCAAGCAGTTAGGGACTCCCTTTAGGCAGTTAGGGTCCTCCTTTAGGTAATATACAGGCAGTTAGGGTCCCCCTTTAAGTAATATACAGACAGGGCCTCCGTTTAGGTAGTATACAGGCAGTTAGGGTCCCCCCTTTAGGTAGTATACAGGCAGTTAGGGTCCCCCTTTAGTATAATACCAGGCAGGTTGGTGCCCCCTGTATCTAGTGTGCAGGATGTCAGGGCCCCTTATCTAGTGTGCAGGACGTCAGGCCCCCCTTTAGTTTTTAGGTAGTCATGCCCCCTTTAGTTTTAGGTTTTTAGGGCCCCCTTTATTTGAAGGTAGTCAGGGCCCCCCTTTAGTTTTTAGGTAGTCAGGGCCCGCCTTTACAGTTTTTTAGGTAGTCTGGGCCTCCCCCTTAGTTTTAAGCAGTCAGGTCCCCCCTTAGTGCAGTCAGTCCGCCCCATTCTGTAAGTCCGGGACCCCTTTAAGCAGTCAGGGCTCTCTTTATGTTTATGTAGTCAGGGCCCCCTTTAGGCAGTCAGGGATCCCTTTATGTTTACGTAGTCAGGGCTCCCTTTATATTTACTTAGTCAGGGCTCATTTTAGGCAGTCAGGGTCCCCTTTAGGTAGTCAGGGCCACCTTTAGGCAATCAGGGCCCCCTTTATGTTGCCAGGCCCCCCCTGCAGGAAGTCAGGGCCCCCTTAGATTGCCAGGGCCCCCCCTGTAGGTAGCCAGGGCCCCACTGTAAGTTGCCAGGGCCCCCTTAGATTGTCAGGCCCCCCCTGTAGGTAGCCAGGGCCCTCCTGTAGGTAGCCAGGGCCCTCCTGTAGGTAGTCAGGGCCCCCCTGTAGGTACCCAGGGCCCTCTTGGGTAGTCAGGGACCCCATTAGGTAGTTAATAGAAAAAAAAACATCCACTTACCTCACTCCTGCTCCTCGCCACTCCCGGACCCTCCCGCCGGCTTCTATTGCCGCCCTGCATAGGCGGCGCGGTGATGTGACGTCACCGCGCGCCTACGTCACAATGGTGTGCATGGCAGGATTGTGAGGAGTAAGCCACTGCTCTCCAAAAAGAACATCACTCCTCGTCTGTAGTTTGCCAAAGATCATCTTTAGCAAACTGATCATCATCATCCAGGAGGTTATTCAAAGGATGTTTTGTGGATGGATGAGACCAAAATAGAGCTTTTTGGTTTAAATGTTATGTATGGAGAATGGAAAATGCTGCATACACCATAAAAGCATCGTACCATCTGTGACACTGTGGTGGTACTTTCATGGATTATACCATCTGTGACACATGATGGTTGTACTATCATGTATTATACGATCTGTGACACATGATGGTTGTACTATCATAGATTATACCATCTGTGACACTGTGGTGGTACTATCATAGATTATACCATCTGTGACACTGTGGTGGTACTATCATGTATTATACGATCTGTGACACTGTGGTGGTACTTTCATGGATTATACCATCTGTGACACATGATGGTTGTACTATCATGTATTCTACCATCTGTGACACTGTGGTGGTACTATCATGTATTCTACCATCTGTGACACCTGTTGGTTGTACTATCATAGATTATACCATCTGTGACATTGTGGTGGTACCATCACGGATCATACCATCAGTGACGCAGGGTGGTGGTAGTATTTTGAATCTTTCCATCTGGGACACATGATAGTTGTACTTTCATGGGTCATACCATCAGTGACACAGGGTGATCATAATATTATGAATCTTACCATCTGTGACAAAAGGGTGGCTGTTTTATCATGGATCATACCATCTGTGACACACGGTTGTGGTAGTGTCATGGATCATACCATCTGTGACACACAGTTGTGGTACTATCATGGATCAAACCATCTACAACACACAGTGGAGGTAGTATCATAATTTGGGTCTGTTTTGCTGCATCTGGGTCAGGATGACTTACCATCATTGCTGGAACAATAAATTATGAATTATTCCAGCAAATTCTACAGGTCCCAACCCGGACCATAGCCGAGTCCCCAGTACGGACCATAGCCGAGTCCCCAGTCCGGACCATAGCCGAGTCCCAGTCCGGACCATAGCCGAGTCCCCAGTCCGGACCATAGCCGAGTCCCCAGTCCGGACCATAGCCGAGTCCCCAGTCCGGACCATAGCCGAGTCCCCAGTCCGGATCATAACCGAGTCCCCAGTCCGGACCACAACCGAGTCCCCAGTCTGGACCATAACCGAGTCCCCAGTCTGGACCATAGCCGAGTCCCCAGTCCGGACCATAACCGAGTCCCCAGTCCGGACCATAACCGAGTCCCCAGTCCGGACCATAACCGAGTCCCCAGTCCGGACCATAACCGAGTCCCCAGTCCGGACCATAACCGAGTCCCCAGTCCGGACCATAGCCGAGTCCCCAGTCCGGACCATAATCGAGTCCCCAGTCCTGACCATAACTGAGACTCAGTCCTGACCCCAACCCAATAGAAATGTAGTGGAAGGACTATAAGGGACCGGATCATGGAAGGAAACCACCAACACAACACAGGTGACGCTATGGAGACACTGTATGGAGCCCCTCTGTGCCAATGTGCAGGACTTTGGTCACATTTATGCAAAAAAAAATAGAGAGAAATCTGAAATTTTTATTTTTTCACTTTATTTTATTCATTTTTAGGGTTCACAGACTTTTAATCCCCAATGTATTTGATTGTGACTATTTAGAGAATATGATTTGATGGTATTAGAGGGTAAAAAATAGGAGACAAACAGCGATGTAGCAGAGTAGAGTTGCCCTCTAAGGCTCTGTCTACACTGCACAGAAAAATGTCAGTTTTTTCAGCTGCTTTTGACAGGAGGGGACAGAAAACTCAGTTTCATGAACATTTTTAGTAATTCGTTTTCAGGTCGTTTTTTGTCCACTGCAGGGGAGACAGAGCCTAAGTTATACGTCTTACCTGGGTCCCGGCCAGCCAGCTGCACCCAGGCGGCTGAGCGTTGCTGTGGCTTTACCGTTCAGGTCCCTGGAGAGGATCAGGCCGAGCCTGCTCCGCGGGGCACATGGATATTTCGGCATGTCAGAATAATCAGTGCGGGTTTGTCGGGATCTGTCAGACATTTACATCTTTTATCGGCCTGGGGACGGTAACATCTGCTCCAGCAGACGACCACTCACCCTGACGGCCGCCCGCGGGGAGAGATTAATGGAAATGTCATCTCCTGTTTATATCATACTTCAACTCTTCTTGATGGGAACATATGAAATCGGTCAATCCGCCAATAGTGTGACAGTGAGTTACAGGCAGAGCTGCAGGTTGGCATCATGCGCCAGTGTCACAGATAGAGCGCTTGTCCTTGTAGACAATGAGGCTTTGATAATGTGATGGTAACGCTGCCAGCCGCATGTCACTTTAAAGGGGAACTCCACTTGCACAGCCTCTGTTAGGATCATAAATAAGCTGATTATGAATGTCCCAACCTCCACCCAGCAACTGGTAAAAGTTGGCAGCAAGTGTTGATTTTTCCTGCAGCGCCCCCACAGGGGAAATGAAGTATTACATAATAGCCATACAGCCAGTCCTCCAGAGAGAGATGCCCATGGCAGGATGTCCCATGGCTGCAACCTCCACCCATAATCTGTAATAAAGTTGCCAACAAGTGTTGATTTTTCCTGCAGCACCCCCACAGGGGAAGTGAAGTATTACACAGCCATACATCCAGTCCTCCAGAGAGAGATGCCCATGCCAGGATGTCCCATGGCTGTACCCTTCACCCATCAACTGTAACCTGTAATAAAAGTTTTCAGCAAGTGCTTGATTTTTCTGCACTGCCCCAACAGGGGATATGAACTACTGCATAATTTCATTACATCCACTCCTCCAGAGAGATGTTCCTCGTAGCTATTCTCAGCCCAAACAAGAGACTCCAGAAACTGGCTCCATAAAAAATTATATTTAAACATAGGACCCTCTGCCTATAGGACAGGAGAAATAGTCACTTCAGCAGAATCAGCCCATCCTTCTATTACATCTGAATGTTAGCCATTTTCATCTTCTACAATCTCTATTAGAGTCCCCCATAAATAAGCTGATAGCAGGCTCTATTGCTACAACCTCCACCGGTCAGCTGTAATCTATAATAAAAGTTGTCAGCAAGTGTTTGATTTTTCTACAGCGCCCCCACAGGGGAAATGAAGTATTACACAATAGCCATACATCCAGTCCTCCAGAGAGACAGATGCCCATGGCAGGATGTCTCATGGCTACAACCTCCACCCACCAGCTGTAATCTGTAATAAAAGTTGGCACTCAATGTTTGTTTCTTCTGCAGTGCCCCCACAGGGGAAATGAAGTATTACATAATAGCCATACATCCAGCCCTCCAAAGAGAGATTCACATGGCAGGATATCCCATGGCTGCAACCTCCACCCATAATCTGTAATAAAAGTTGTCAGAAATTGTTTGATATTTCTGCAGCGCCCCCACAGGGGAAATGAGGTATTGCATAATATCCATACATCCAGTCCTCAAGAGAGAGATGCCCATGGCAGGCTGTCCCATGGCTGCAACTTCCACCCATCAGCTGTAATCTGTTAAACAAGTTTTCAGCAAGTGTTTGATTTTTTTTCTGCAGTGCCCCCACAGGGGAAATGAAGTATTACATAATAGCCATACACCCAGTCCTAAAGAGAGAGATGTTCCTTGTAGCTATTCTCAGCCCAAACAAGTGACTTCAGTAGTTGGCTCCATCAAAAAATATAATCTTTGGACACCCCCTGCATATAGGTCTCTTCTGACCTATACTATAAGAGCCACTTTGGCAGACTTGATCCATCCTTGTATTACATAGCAATACATTTGATTGTCACCCATTCTCAGCTTCTACAATATCTACTAGAGTTCGTAACGGCAGGATTTCCTGCAACCTCCACCCATAAGCTGTAATCTGTGATACAAGTTTTGATACAAGTGCTTGAATTTTCTGCAACGCCCCCAGAGGGGATACAAAGTACTGCATAATATCCATACATCCAGTCCTCCAGAGAGATGGTCATCCCATCTCAGCCCAAACAAGAGACTCCAGAAGTTGGCTCCATTAAAAATGATAATATTTAATCTTAGGACATTCCTGCCTATAGGTCACTCTGGCAGACTTGATCCATCCTTGTATTACATAGCAATACATGTGAATGTTAGCCATCACCAGCTTCTACAATCTCTATTAGAGTCCTCCATAAATAAGCCGATAGCAGGTCATCCTATTGCTGGAACCTCCACCCATCAGCTGTAATCTGTAATAAAAGTTGGCAGTCAGTGTTTGGTTCTTCTGCAGTGCCCCCAAAGGGGAAATGAAGTATTACATAATATCCATACATCCAGTCCTCCAGAGCAAGAGATGACCGTGGCAGAATTTCCCATGGCTGCAATCTCCGCCCATCAGCTGTAATCTGTAAAAAATGTTGGCAGTCAGTGTTTGGTTCTTCTGCAGTGCCCCGAAAGGGGAAATGAAGTATTGCATAATGGCCATACAATCAGTCCTCCAGAAAGAGAGATGCCCCCAATGGAACTACTCAAAGCCCAAAGAAGTAACTCCAGCAGTTGGCTCCATCACACACATAATATCTAATCTTAGGACCCCCCTCCATATAGGCCAGAAGAAAGAGCCACTTTGTCAGACTCGAGTCATCCTTGTGTTACATAGACAGTCATCATCCGAATGCCGCCATGTAATATTACAGTTTCCTGTCAGCAGCCATCACTGCCGAAACCTTTAGATTTCTGGAGCTTACACAACAAAATTGGCAGTTTGCTGGGGATGCTAAGAGCAGGACCTCATGGTATTTACATTTTTGGCAGAGGCTATGTCTAGAGAAACAACCACTATAGTCTGGAAGTTCCTTTTATCAAGAATACCACAGAAAGTCACAGCTCAAATCTTTTTATTCTGATAAGAGTTTTCTAATAAGTGCATTAAAGCTTTAAACACTTGTATAAACTGCCCGAGATTAATGAGGGGAGGAAAGGAGCAAAAGCCCTGAGAGCTCTCTGGCAAGCGAAAGGGGTTCTTGTGTTTTAGACAAATTTAGCGATTGTGCTGCCAAACAAAAAAACATATAATGCTGACATAACTTACTATAACACTGAATAACATGTACAAGAATATGACTAATTTAACAATCTCATCTATGTACAAGAATGTAACTACTATAATACTGCTCCTATGTACAAGAATATAACTACTATAATACTGCTCCTATGTACAAGAATAGAACTACTATAATACTGCCTCCTATGTACAAGAATAGAACTGCTATAATACTACCCCCTAGGTAGAAGAATATAACTACTATAATACTGCCCCCTATGTACAAGAATATAACTGCTATAATACTGCCCCCTATGTACAAGAATATAACTGTTATAATACTGCCCTCTATGTACAAGAATATAACTACTATAATACTGCCTCCTATGTACAAGAATATAACTACTATAATACTGCTCCCTATGTACAAGAATATAACTACTATAATACTGCCCCCTATGTACAAGAATATAACTGCTATAATACTGCCCCTATGTACAAGAATATAACTACTATAATACTGCCCCCTATGTACAAGAATATAACTACCACAATATTGCCCCTATGTACAAGAATAAAACTACTATAATACTGCTCCCTATGTACACGAATATAACTACTATAAAACTGCTCCTATGTACAAGAATATAACTACTATAATACTGCTCCCTATGTACAAGAATATAACTACTATAATACTGCTCCTATGTACAAGAATATAACTACTATAATACTGCCCTCTATGTACACGAATATAACTACTATAATACTGCCTCGTATGTACAAGAATATAACTGCTATAATACTGCTCCTATGTACAAGAATATAACTACTATCCCAGAAGAAAAAACCCCAATAAAACTACAATTTTAATAGATACCAATTAAAATACAAAATAACCCCTATTGTAGATACTGTCTCAAATCGATATAAACAAAACGATAAATACACACAGGGCGGTACAGTAGGGACGAATAACAACACTATTCAATAAGGCTCAAGATACAGTACAGAAAAATTTCAAACAAAAAGCCATATATATATATACACTCACCCTGTACCAGCCCTATATTGTCCCTTAAGATAGGTACTTATGGGGTCATCGCCCTGATGAGGGCGGCCCCTACCAAAAGAAGGCTAACCCTAGTAGTCCCTCTCTCATTCCCTAACAAGGGCAAATCAAATACTCATCTGTTCCCCGTGGTAGAATAGATCCCAACATGGACCAGAAAATCTCCCGACACGTTTCCCCTCTCAGCAAGGTTCATCAGGGGAGCATGGTATGATATATTGAAAGATGTTACGCCATGATGAAGGAGCGTCCTGATATAACTACTATAATACTGCCCCTTACATACAACAATATAACTACTATAAAACTGCCCCTATGTACAAGAATATAACTGCTATAATACTGCCCCTATGTACAAGAATATAACTATTTTAATACTGCTCCTATGTACAAGAATATAACTACTATAATACTGCCCCCTACGTACAAGAATATAACTACTATAATACTGCCCTTATGTACAAGAATATAACTACTATAATACTGCTTCCTATGTACAAGAATATAACTACTATAATATTTTCCCTATGTACAAGAATCTAACTACTATAATACTGCTTCCTATGTACAAGAATATAACTACTATAATACTGCCTCCTATGTACAAGAATATAACTACTATAATACTGCCCCCTATGTACAAGAATATAACTACTATAATACAGCTCCCTATGTACAAGAATATAACTACTATAATACAACACAAGGATTCTATCAAAATAATAAAGATCCCTAACTTAACCAACAATAGTCCCACCCTTGGTTGCCACAATGTGGGGACCGTACCCTCCCGGTCTTTGTCAAAACATATATGTATACATATATATGTCCCAGAACAATCCCTAGTGAATTAGTTCCAACCCGGACCCACCTGAATATTCTAGTAATACACAGATCTTGTCCTAAAATAACCCGGAGACTCCCTTACCACTCAACAATTAACCTTAGAGACTGTCAAGGTTCCCACTATATTTCAGCAACCATACCGGGCAAAGGGGTTCGTGACTAGAAACAGTGACAATCCGAACTACTGGAAGTCACAGCAAACAAAATTCGGGACGTGGCCGGGCTGGATCAAAGTTTTCTAGGTCGAGTCACTTTATTGTGACCACCCGCGGACCAGATACCACAAGCAATCTACTAACCGGGAGACATCAAATGGCCAACGGTAGTCAAATACACATAGATGTATCAACTCACCGTGACCTTTAGAGGCTGCAGTCCTCAATTTGATATCCTCCGGTCCTCGAGCGCCCCTGGCAGTATTCGGGTCCTCGGGGGTCCTGGATCCACCTCAGGCCACGCCTCACGTTGCGGCGCCAAAATGTTGGGGGTCGTTTACCAACATTGGGGGTCACCCGTTTGTCCCGGTATTCCAAATCACGATCAGGGGAACATGTATCGGCCGATAGAAACTGAGTCAGACACAAGAGTTCTGGATCAAATCTCATTCATGTTCCAAGCAATTCTGACAAGACAATGCCTTACACACATATTTGTATGATCTGTAATCAAGCAAGCGCAGACGCAGTAGAGGAGAGAGGAACGGACGTATGTCCATATTTAGGCAGCTTCTGAATAAATTTCATTGGTCCACGTTGTCTCTGGGTACAAAGTCTCTGGGATTGCATCAGCCAAAACTCAGTCAATTTCCAGTAAAACGAAACTTCAGGAAAGGGAGACAATAGCCGGAGGTCACATCTTGAGGAAACAGATAACAAGTGGTCACATCCTGAGCCGCAGCCATCTTAGCTTCTTCATAATTGCTGCATCATTCCCCACAAAATGGATTCTGCTCAAGCTGAAATGCCTTATAAGGAGAAAAGCTTGGGATTTCATAGTTATACATACAACACAATATTGATTCAAACCTCTTTACCCTCACAATACTGCCCCCTATGTACAAGAATATAACTACTATAATACTGCCTCCTATGTACAAGAATATAACTACTATAACACTGCTCCCATGTACAAGAATATAACTACTATAATACTGCTCCCTATGTACAAGAATATAATTACTATAATACTGCCCCCCCATGTACAAGAATATAACTACTATAATACTGCCTCCTATGTACAAGAATATAACTACTATAATACTGCTTCCTATGTACAAGAATATAACTACTATAATACTGCCCCCTATGTACAAGAATATAACTACTATAATACTGCTTCCTATGTACAAGAATATAACTACTATAATACTGCTTCCTATGTACAAGAATATAACTACTATAATACTGCTTCCTATGTACAAGAATATAACTACTATAATACTGCCCCCTATGTACAAGAATATAACTACTATAATACAGCCCCTCTGTATAACTACTATAATACTGCTCCCTCTGTAAAAGAATATCCCGTATATACTCGAGTATAAGCCAAGTTTTTCAGCACAAAAAATGTGCTGAAAAATCTCCCCTCGGCTTATACTCGAGTCACTGTCGGCACTCAGGCGCTGCGATGGCCTGAGTGCTGACAGGGACGCTTCAGTTATATGCGGCTCCTCAGGGAGCGCATATAACTGAAGGCCGAGTGAGCGCACAGTGTCCGTGCGCTGCGCTGGCCCGGGCACTGTCCGCGATCCCTTCACCGGAGTGCACACAGGTGAAGGGATACCACTGCGGGGCACAGAGCGAGCGCTCCGTGCTCCGCAGTGGCCTCCGGGCGACCGCAGACTCGCGGCTGTCCTGAGATCCCGGCACAGGCAGCGTGTGTCATCACGCTGCGTGCGCGGCCTGATGACATCACCGCCTGTGCCGGGAAGACCCGAGGACAGCGCGCGGGAGGCGGACAGCGAGGAGGCGGAGCGGCGAGGGAGACGGAGCAGCGGGGAGCCAGGTAAGTGATTGTTTTTTTATTTTTTAAACTGCCTACAGCTGCCTATACCTGCCTACAGCCGGCCCTATACCTTTCTATACCTGCCTACAGCCGGCCCTATACCTGCCCTACAGCTGCCTATACCTGTCTACAGCCGCCCCTTTACCTGCCTACAGCTGCCTATACCTGCCTTATACCTGCCTACACCAGCCTACAGCCGGCCCTATACCTGCCTACAGCCGGCCCTATACCTGCCTACATCTGCCTTATACCTGCCTACAGCCGACCCTATACCTGCCCTATACCTGCCTACAGCTGCCTATACCTGCCCTATACCTGCCTACAGCCGGCCCTATACCTGCCTACAGCTGCCTATACCTGCCCTATACCTGCCTACAGCCTGCCCTATACCTGCGTATGAGGCCATATACCTGCCTTATACCTGCCTACAGCCGGCCCTATACCTGCCTACAGCTGCCTATACCTGCCTTATACCTGCCTACAGCTGCTTATACCTGCCCTATACCTGCCTACAGCTGGCCCTATACCTGCCTACAGCTGCCTATACCTGCCCTATACCTGCCTACAGCCTGCCCTATACCTGCGTATGGGGCCATATACCTGCCTATTACCTGCGTATGGGGCCATATACCTGCCTATAATCTGCTTATGGGGGACATATAATTGCCTATTACATGCCTATGGGGCCATATACGTGCCTTTTGGGACATATACCTGCCTATACCTGCATATAGGGCCATATATCTGCCTCTAATTGCCTATGGGGATATTAAACTGCCTATGTAATTTTATTGGTATCCATTTTTATTTTTAAAATTTACCAGTAGCCGCTGCATTTTTTACCCTAGGCTGATACTCGAGTCAATAAGTTTTCCCGTTTTTTGGGGCAAAAGTAGGTGCCTCGGCTTATACTCGGGTCGGCTTATACTCGAGTATATACGGTAACTACTATAATACTGCCTCCTATGTACAAGAATATAACTACTATAATACTGCCCCCTATGTACAAGAATATAACTACTATAATACTGCCCCTATGTACAAGAATATAACTACTATAATACTGCCCCCTATGTACAGGAATATAACTACTATAATACTGCCTCCTATGTACAAGAATATAACTACTATAATACTGCCTCTATGTACAAGAATATAACTACTATAATACTGCCTCTATGTACAAGAATATAACTACTATAATGCTGCCTGCTGTGTACAAGAATATAACTACTATAATACTGACCCCTATGTACAAGAATATAACTACTATAATACTGCCTCCTATGTACAAGAAAATAACTACTATAATACTGCCCTCAATGTACAAGAATATAACTACTATAATGCTGCCCGCTGTGTACAAGAATATAACTACTATAATACTGCCACCTATGTACAAGAATATAACTCCTATAATGCTGCCCCTGTAATCATATGTTCTGGATGTTTTCTCATTTGCTGTGTATGCTCAGTTAATACTCTTGATCTTCGCTCTGTGATGATTCTATTGCTCTCTGTTGTCAGCACCTTCATTCCTCGCCTGGTCCCCTGGATAAATCGCTTTTTCTTCTGGTTACTGTTTGCGGGTAGGCGCGATCGTGTGGACATCAGCTACAAGGTGTTTAACTTTGACTGCCTGTTCAAGCAGCACGTGCAGGACTGGGCCATTCCCATGTGAGTAGTGGTTAGAGGAACTTTTTCTATCTAACATATTGTATAAGATGTGACCACCTGACGCCTTTGCTTTACTATTACAGAATTGCTCCCATCTTGCACTTTGATGACATATCCATAGGATTTGCCATCAAAGACTGAAAGGTGCGGGTCTGGCTGCAAAATCTCAGGGAGGAATGATGGGGGACTTATGGCTCCAATTTTAGTGATCAGTGTCCCCCCCCTGCAACCATACACTGTCAGCTTATTCCCTGCTTAGTAATCACACATACTCACTGCTGAGCGAGTGTTCAACCCCATTGAATTAGGTTTAAAGTTAAGTTTTGAATTTAAAAAATGTATGTTTGGGATGTCCCAAACCCAAATTTTCTTACAATTTTGGTGAAACTGGTGTCACACTGAACAGGGATCATTTCAAGCAACAATTTACATTGGTTTTCAGACAGTGTTTCTGCATGGGCACTTGTGTCATGTTGGCACCGTTTCAAAGACGATGCAATAGTGTTGACTACTATGTGGGCTCTTCCATATATCAGATCAGTTGTCGCGTTCCCTTCCAAACTCCTCTTGGGAGTCAGTGTTTTACGTTATGTTCTGCATCAGTAATGGGAGTTTGTGTTTTTTCCCCCCTTTTCTAGAGAGAAGACTAAAGAGGCTTTAATGCAGCTAAAATCCTGGATGGAGAGGAATCCCCAGGTGGTGGCGCATTTTCCAGTTGAAGTTCGATTTGCCAAAGGAGATGATATTCTTCTGAGTCCGTGCTACCAACGAGACAGCTGCTACATGAACATCATTATGTACAGGTGAGTCGGCAATACCAAGCACTGTACATAGGGGGAGCCATCTGTCAGTAACGTCATGGCAGCTGTTGCCTCTGAACTCTTGCCTTTAGGTTCATTTTTCCCTTAATGCTGCCTTTGATGTCTCCAGTCCAACTGTGGGACTAGGCAAGTATATAATGCTGGATATCCATTTTTTGGCTTAGCGGTGGTGGGTTGAGTTGCAATCTTCGATGGGTCTGGTGGCTTAACTAGAGTCAAAGAGCATATTTATTAACTATAATCTTAAAAAATGCTCATAAGAGACTGTGATATGAAGAGCAGAAAACTTTTATGGTTTGATATGACCAACGATGATCACCAGAACCACACCATCTTCATTATGACACCTGCCGTTGCTTGTGAAAGTAGAGCGTAAAGTCAATGAAGCAAAATATGAGGAAACCCTAGAGAAAACTTGCTGCAGTCTGCAAGAGAACTTGCATTTATTTCAAAATACAAGGATTGATTAAAGGCATGTTCACACCATGCACCTTGACAGCATATCAACAGGACTAGCCATCAGAGGTGGGACCAACACCTATCTGGGGCATGAGCCCCCGAAACTGTCAGCTCAGAATGGAGAATCGGTCAAGCTCTCTATTCTGTTCTAGGGAGGTTGGTGGGCCCTAAAAATCAACTCCACTGGTAGGCAACAAGAATCTACTCCACTGGTGGACCCCAGAATCTACTCCACTGGTGGACCCCAGAATCTACTCCACTGGTGGACCCCAGAATCTACTCCACTGGTGGACCCCAGAATCTACTCCACTGGTGGACCCCAGAATCAACTCCACTGATGGGCTCCGAGAGTCAACTCTACTAGTGGGCCCTGAGAATCAACTCCACTCTTTGGCCCCAAGAATCAACTCCAGCGATGAGCCCCAAAAAGTCGGATCCGAGAGTCATCTCCACTGTTTAGCGCCGAGAGTCATCTCCGCTGTTTGGCGCCGAGAGTCATCTCCGCTGTTTGGCGCCGAGAGTCATCTCCGCTGTTTGGCGACGAGAGGCATCTACGCTGTTTGTCGCCGAGAGTCATCTCCGCTGTTTGGCGCCGAGAGTCATCTCCGCTGTTTGGCACCGAGAGTCATCTCCGCTGTTTGGCGCCGAGAGTCATCTCCGCTGTTTGGCACCGAGAGTCATCTCCGCTGTTTGGCACCGAGAGTCATCTCCGCTGTTTGGCACCGAGAGTCATCTCCACTGTTTGGCTCCGAGAGTCATCTCCGCTGTTTGGTGCCGAGAGTCATCTCCACTGTTTGGCACCGAGAGTCATCTCTATCTTCGCTAATGGGTTTTAAGTTCCTAGTCCCACACTGAAGAACACTTCTAGTACTATTTCTGGAGCTCCTAGTGGTATTTGAGATGAATGTGTGAGGTCCATCACAAATTTATTTTGTAGTCCAGGTGTTGATATTTGTACCTATTACTAATTCTGTAAACTTATTCTGTGCCTTAGGCCATATGGAAAGGACGTTCCACACCAGAATTACTGGTCAGAGTATGAGAGGATTATGAAACGGGTTGAAGGACAACCACACTGGGCTAAGGTACGACCCATACATGATATCTCTGACATGCTCTGTAGCAAATCATACAATTGCTCCCCCAGGGCATCCTCGCTCAACCCCTAAAATTACTTACATTACATGGCATGCTCTTTTCGAATTCTCATCTTAGCAGATTCTTGTATTTCAAAGCAAGCCTTGTAGATGAACCGTGTACTAAGTCTGACCTTAACTCTTTGCACTTGTTTCCAGGCCCACACCTGCACTCGTAAGGACTTTGAAAAGATGTATCCAACATTTGGCAAATTCAAAAACATCAGAGAGAAGCTTGACCCAACGGGAGTGTTCCTCAATGCGTACCTCGAGAAGGTCTTCTACTAAAGAGGACAATGTGGTGGAGAATACATCTTTATATGACACCCTATAGTGCATGTCACAGGCTACACTTCTAGTTCCCTGGAATTTAAATTTTCTCAAAAAGTTTTGGAACCTTTGGTAACTACAGAAGTTTCCCCCCATAGACACACAGAGGTTCATCCCAGCAGTACCTGGTACCACTTCCTGATTTGTCATCCATGATATTCCCCTTTTGCTCTCCTATACATGGTGGAGGGGGCCTCCAGGAACCAAATGTCTGGTTGTACCATGCAAGGAATATGATTGTTTTTGCCATTAAAGTATATTATTTCATAAATGAGTCACCAGTCAATGTTTTCAGTACTAGAAGTAACTATTTATGGGACTTTTCATCCTTCTATGCAAAACTCTACAAATTACTAGAATAAATGTTGGGAAAAATCCCCAAAATAGTCTCTTTTTTGAGAATCTTTTTATTCTTCTTGGCCATATACTCATTAAAGAGGGACAAGGGTCTGTAGCTCCACTGTGTATGGAGTACAAATGGGCTCCATGTCCCACCACTGAACAGCTTCCTGTTCAATTCTATCTATACCTCCGCCACTGACTCATTGCTTCTATCGCCCCCTGTGGCAGAGCAGTGCATGCTGCTAAAAAATGCCATGACATGGTGCGCTTACATTGTAAGAATATAATTCAGGAACAAAGAATTCTATGTAGAGACCCGTGAGCAAGGAAAATGTCACAAGGAAGACCATAGAGACGGGAACTGATTCCTACCAGCCCACAAGGTGATCACTAATATCTCGGTTGCATGTTTCGCTAAAGACACGAAGACCACCTCCCCAATATAGAGGACCCTGACATTGTTGATAGTTACATTGTGTACATGGTAACATAGGAATAAAATATGGAACTTACAAATGATGACCAGGGGGCGTCGCTAGGCAGTAATGTTCGGGGCACAAGCCCCCGAATAGCCCTGCCTGTGCCCCGAACCTCAGATCGTCGGCAGCTGCATGTGTCTCCCCTGGACGCACATGAAGCTCAGCGTTGTACGAGCCTGCAGGGAGGCAGGGTGACTGCCCGGGGTGTCGGGCGCTTAGGAGGGGGAAGGGGCCGGCTGCTCACTCACTGAAGCTCCTGACTCTGTTCCCTGCAGCCACATCTAGCACAAGAGTCAGGAAGTTCAGCCTCATACAGCGAGTGGGAGGCTCCGCCCCCCTGCCGTGCTCGGCTCCGCCCCCTGTCTTGCTCCCGGGTCCCACACCATCTCCTGCCTGCAGCTACAGGGATTTTGTTATGGATTCAACAGAAGCTCCCACAGGTGCCTGGATCATGAAGGTCTCAAGTGAGTGAGTAGCCTCACTGTAGAGACCAATGCTAGATAGTATAATAGTGAAACAACATGAATGTGAACTAAATGTATAAATGTCGGAAAATTATACAATTTATGTGTCTTCATGTGTGGTATGTGAAAACGTGTTTAGTCTAACATGTGTATGTGTATCATTTTGGTGTATGTGTAAACATTGTGTATGTAATAATGTGTGTAGTCTTACAGTTATGTGTATGCATTGTGTATATTATGCATGTGTGTGTTTTATACGTGGTTGTATGGATGCATGTGTGTGTATTGTATGCATGTGTTTTATGTGTAACAATGTTATACATATGTGTATGTGTCCATATATGTTGTGTGTATCATGTTTGTTTTGGGTTATACATTAAAAGTATGTGTTATACATTGTGTTGTTATGAGGTTGTATGTGATACTGTGGGGTGTATGTGGTTATTTAACATTCGTGATGCATGTGCGTGAGGAAATGTTGGTATGTCAACATGGCATGTATGTTTACATTCATGTAGTGTATGATTTTTGTGTATGCTGTGGTGTATGTGTTTTCATGTCTTTATGTCTAACATGTGGTTATGTCTATGCAGTGCGGTATGTCATGAATGTGCGTGTAGTCTATACATGGTGTAGTGTATGAACGTGTGTTGTAAAAATTTATGTAGGGAAAATGTGTATGTACTGTATGTACACAAATATACAATATCACCTCATTCACTGACAAAAACATAACCCGCCTTTTGTCCCTTACACATGTAAACTAAAACTGATGATGAATTCTTTTTGAAAAAATTTTTTATACCTGTCATTTGTCAGGGTTGCCATGTTTTTAGCTTGGGCAGCCAGGCAAAGGCTAGTTCCACGGCGAACGCGGGGGTACATTTGCAGCGTATTTGCACATCAATACACCCAACAGGGCCCCCAAAATTAGGGAAAATTCATAGCTCTATAGAGAACTAGAATTAGTCTGTCTCCTCCCATACAATACATCGTACGTACCCTGGGGGGAGAAAAGGGAAAGGTCACTTCTTCGGGGCGCTTAGGGCTGCGTGTGTTGTAGTGAATGGAGCGGTCCCCCTAAACACCGCACTTCCAAAATGCACAGCGTACGAGGCATGTAGGCCCTGGGCATACACCGTAACAGGGCCCAAAGGGTATTTCCCCAAAAGGGGGGTACCTGGCGCACCGCTAAAAAGGGCCACCCCCCCACCACTTTCACCACCCCCCGGAAAGAAGGGGCCCCTTATTTTTTTTAGGGCGGGTTCCTGTGTTCCGGGGAAAAAAACCAGTAAAAAGAGCCCCACCGCTATATTTTACCGTATTTGTGGGGCGCACTTTGAAACCATTACAGCGTTATGCCCCAAAAATACACGTGTATGTTCACACCATGAAAATGTGGTCTGTAGTTCGGGGAAAATTGCGTTCAATACCCCGACATACGGGTCGCATTAGGAAATTCATAGGTCTCACTGAAGCAGGATCCCCGTTCAGGGGGAAAAAATATCAGAGGTCATAAAAAATTTTGAGACTCTGGGTTCAAAATTTTTGATCAAAAATTTTTAAAGTGCCCAACTTTCAACGTGATCTCAAAATCGGGCGCCCTATCCTATCTTTACCTTAAACGACCCAAATCAGCCAATATCAGAGGGACGCCGGGCTACATTTTTTTTTTCTGTAAAAATAAAATGCTGCGTTCCAATGGGTTTTAAAAAAAATGCTGTGTGAACTCCCCCTACTGGGGCAAAACTTCCAAAAAGGGGCCCCCGGGCCCCGGATTTTTTGGGCCCCTCAAGCCCCTATGATGACAAAAAGTAAAGCAAAAACTTAGGGGTGAGAAAGGCACTTTTTTCTTGTTGCTTAGGTGAGGAAAACTCTTACCCTATAAACGGCCCGTGGGGCGATTTGCCATATGATAGAGGCACAATAAAGACAAGAAAAAAATTTTGTAAAAAGGGCAGATTAATCCCCATCCATCATCTCTTCTAAATCCTCTATGTCCTAGATGTGGATGTTCTCCTGGCCTGAAAATCCCCCCTTTTTTTCCCCAATCTAATTAAATTCCCTAATTCCCCCTCTAATATCTCAATTTTGTGAAAAAAAGTTCTCCAATATCCCCCTCTCCACCACCAATCTCCTATATTGGTTTTCCAACCCCCAGATGTGGAAGTTTTTTCCACCCACCCACCCTAATTTTTTTTTAAACCCCCCAAACCCCCCACCCAAAAACCAAAAAATTCCCCTTTATATTTTGGGTTTCCCTCACCCCAATTTCCCAAAGATTTGGTGGAAATTTTTTTCTCCCCCAATATACCTTTTTCCTCCCAAACCAAAATTTTTTTCTCCAAAAATTTTAAAAAATTTTTTTTTTTGGGCTCCAATTCCCCCAAATTTTTTTGGATGTTTCTCCTAAAAAGACCCTCCATCCACCATATTCCTAATTTTCTCTATTCCCAAAGTGTTTTTCTAAAAAAACCCCCTCCCATCCCCCAAAACCCCAACCAAAATTTTCTCACCCTATCCCCCAAACCCCATATTTGGAAGTTCTCCGAATCTGACCTGTCCATGCACCCCTACTCCTATATCCTGCTCTATATCCCAGATGTGGACATTCTCCAGGTCTGACCTCCCCATCCACTATATCCTCTTAATCCTTCTCCATATCCCAAATGTGGATGTTCTCCAGGTCAGAGCTCCCCATCCACTATATCTCCTAAATTCTCCTCTATCTCCCAGATTTGGAAGTTCTCCCAATCTGACCTTCCCATCCACCATCTCTCCTAAATCCTGCTTTATATCTCAGATGTGAAAGTTCTCCTAATATGACCTCTCCATCCACCATATCTCCTATATTGTGCTCTATTTCCCAGAAGTGCATGTTCTCCAGGTCAGAGCTCCCCATCACTAAATCTCCTAAATTCTCCTCTATCCCCCATATTTGGAAGTTCTCCGAATCTGACCTGTCCATCCACCACTACTCCTATATCCTGCTCTATATCCCAGATGTGGACATTCTCCAGGTCTGACCTTCCCATCCACTATATCCTCTTAATCCTTCGCCATATCCCAAATGTGGATGTTCTCCAGGTCAGAGCTCCCCATCCACTATATCTCCTAAATTCTCCTCTATCTCCCAGGTTTGGAAGTTCTCCCAATCTGACCTTCCCATCCACCATCTCTCCTAAATCCTTCTCTATCTCAAAGATGTGGAAGTTCTTCAGGTCTGACCTCCACAGCTACCATCTCCTCTAAATACTGCCCTATATCCCACGTATAGAAGTTCTCCCGATCTGACCTTTCTATCCACCATCTCTCCTAAATCTTCCTCTTTATCCCAGATGTGGATGTTCTCCAGCTCTGACCTTCCCATCCACCATTTCTATGACTCTGTCTCTTATAACCCTATAATATCTCTCTATTATAATATCCATAGTGGTTCTTGAATCTCTTTCCTTGCTCACCCACAGATGGGGTCCCCCTGCCGTGTGTTACAGGGTGAGACCATCAATGTGTGGTCAGTGAGTTCAGACCTCTTGGAGCATCTTCTCTATAGACAGATTGACTTCCACACATAGGGTTGTGTCTGGCTCTGCAGCTCAGCACATATGAGGGGTCCTTGGGGTCAGCTCCTCATGCATTGATAGCCTGTACTAAGGATACACTATCAATAAGACAATACAATTCTTGCGTTGCATTCTCTCCTCATCCCTTGCATCTTTGGGGTGAAAGATCGTTAAGGTGGCATTCGATTTGGACGTATCCTGGTTTCCTATTGCATGACCCTGAGCAGCGCCTACCCTTTCCTGGCCTCCAGAACACATGACCTGATCCACCACCGAACCAAAATAACCACTGACCTTCAGGGCGACATGTATGAATCTCGCCGCGTCGGAGCGCATGTTTTCGCCAGTTTTCCGGCGAAATTTGCGCCTCATGTATGTCGGCGCCGGGGCACGCTTACATGGGGTAAAAATCCGCCGCGCCCACCATTGGTTTGGGGGCCAGTGGGGGGGGACTTAGGCCAGAAAGGGACTGGCCAACAGTATTCCGATTCGAGACAGGCGAAAAAACGCGAGAAATCATTTAAAAATTCCATGCGGAGTATGAATAAAAAAATCGCCTTTATCGGTGTAAAAAAATTCTCTGAAAAAGATTCAAACCCAGTAAAAAAAAAACATAAATAAAATTTTTCCAAAAATCAAGAACGCCGCTAATCAGGAATTTGGATATTGAAAAATTTCGAGCAATACAGTAAAAAAAAATTCTGCAAGCTATTCCATTTGGGTTTCAGAAGCCCCCGCCAATCAGAATAGAGCGACAGTACCCTTATAACCCTTTGGGAAGTATGGACCAAAAAATGAATATGCGGGGCAGTTTAAAAACAGTAAAAAAGCCAGAAAAGGTGATTGGGTTAGCAAGCGGGGGCTTGGCATCTCGGCCAAACAGAGCGCGAGCAATTTGTCCCATTTTAAAAAAACCTTTGGAATCGGGGCACTGAAATCTCGGGGTCTCACGCCGTGCGGCATGGAAATTATTAAAAAAAAATTTTTTTTTAAGTGTAAAATTATTGAAAAAGAGCTGAAACCTTCTATAAACATAAATCAATCAAATCCCGAACAACGCGTTTGCGCCGAGCCGGGGGTACATCAGAATTGGGGTATAAGAATTGCCCGGGAAATACAGTAATTCAAAATTTTTTAAGCTCTTCCATTGGCGGCAGAAACCACCAATCAATAGGACGACAGTGACCCCTTAAAGCTATGGAGAATATGGACCAATCAGAATAGGAGGACAGGAGCCATTTAAAAACATGGAGGAAATATGGACCAAACAATTAAAAGACGGGACAGTTAAAAAATTTCTAAAAAGGCAGAAAAGGCTGATTGGTTGACCCCGGGGCAGATTGAAACCCCCAATCATATGTATTTGCATCTATTTTAAAGGGAGAAAAAAGGGGCGCGATATAAGGCGCCCTAAAAAGTTATTACTGTCTAGGGGAAAATATTCTAGTACTGTGATTGGTTGGGGGGGAAAAAGGGGCATCCAGCTTAGCCAATCAGCGGGTAGTACTCCTTCTCAGGTTCTATGGGGAAAAGAAAAGCAGAGCGAGTTCTTTTTGGTGTTTGGGAAAATTTTAAAAGAGGGGGAAGATTATTTGGGCCAAGGGGAGACCCGAGGGGACGCTCTTAGGGTTTTTTCTAATGCAATCTATAAAAAAAGGGTTACATGGCAAAAATCAAAATGATAAGACTCCCAAAGTTTTTTGGGGGCCCAAATTTTATAAAAAATTTTGATCATTAATATGGGGGGGAAACAAAAAAAAAAAAAATTTTCCAAAAAATTCTTTTTTTTTCTTTTATTTTTTTAAACCAAAAACAAATGATCAATGGCAAACAAAAATAAAGAAAAAAAAATTTAATTTATTGAATTAATTTTTTTTCTTTAACACCCTTATTATTTTTCATTTTTATTTTACAAAACGGCAAAAATTCGGGGGGGTTTTATCATTTGATTTCTCCCTTTGTACATTTTTTATTAAGATTGCATTTGAAAAACCAAAAGAGCGTCGCTCGCTCTCCCTTTGGGTCCAAAAAAGCGCCTTTTTAATTTAAGCAAACAAAAAAAAAAGAGCTCGTTTTCCCATTTTTTTTTCCCCATAGTTCTCTATGAGGGGTTTTTGCTCAGCTGTGTTTGGGCTAGATGGACGAGCCCCTCTTCACCCTCCCAATCACAGTACTAAAAATTTTTCCCCATAGAAGTAAAAAATTTTGGGGGCGCCCTTCTATCGCGCCTTCTTTCTCACTCAAAATAGACTTTTTAAAACTACATATGATTGGTGGTTCATATCTCCCGCCGGGGAAAACCAATAAAAGCTCTTTTCTGGTTTTTTTTACTGTTTTTTAAAATGTCCGCCTTTTCATTTGGTTTGGTCCTTTCCCTTCTCCATACTTATAATGGTTCACGGGCGTCCTATTCTGTTTTTGGTTTTTGGTCTCTGCCCCCAAATGAGAAGCGCTTACAGAATTTAAAATTAGTTTTCCCCGGAAATTTTCTCTATACCCCAAATTTCCCTGAGGTACGCCGGTCTGGGGCGAAAAACCCGGTTGTTGGGGTTTCATTGATTTATGTTTAAAAAAGGGGTTTAAGTTTCTTTTTCAGAAAAATATTTTAAATTTAAATAAAAATGGTTTTTTTTTTCAAAACCCCATGGCGCACGGCGCTGGGGCCCGAGATTTCATTGCCCCGATTTTTCCTGGGACTTAATGGGACAATTTGTTGCGCTTGATTGGTGAGATCCCCCAAGCCCCGCTCCCCCAAACCCCAATCAGCTTTTTTCTGCATTTTTTGTTTTTAAACTGCCCCCGCCTTTGATTTTAAATTGGTAAATAATTCTCCATAGGTTTTTTATTCTGATTGGGGGTTTTCCCCGGCCAAATTGGAAGAGCTTACAAAAAATTTAAATTTACGGGTATTTCCGGGCCCAATTTCCAAAATCCAAAATTTCCTGATGTTGCCCCCGTTTGGATTTTGGAAAGTGATTTTTTTTTCATTTTTTTTTTTTAAGGATTGGGGCTCTTTTTCTGATGTTTTACCCCTAATAAAGGCGATTTTTTTGGGAAATTTCTTTACTCCACCCGCCGGGCGCTGGGGCCGAGGGGGGATTTTTTTGCGATTTCTATATGTTTCCTCTCATTTTTTCCTTCTGGGCTTCACTTCGCCTCCTCCGGCTCTTTTAGACCAATTTCCCAATGGGTCGGGCCTGTGGGAAAGTGGCGACCCGCGGGCCTTGCGCCTACTTTGCCGCCCCGCGAGGGTACATGCTCGGATTTTAACCCGTCCCCGGTTTCCCCCCCCCGGAAAACGCCCACACCGCCCCCATTGCCCCCCCTTAGGGGGGGCCCGCAGTTAAAAAGTGGCGAACGCTGCGAAAACATCGCATCCTGCGCCCCCGACAGGGGATTCGGATCTTTTTTTGAGGCGCAGGATTATGCCGGGAAAAAAAGGCGAAAAATCCCGTTCATACATGTCGCCCCCCAGTGCCCACGGGGTGAGTTTCCTGATAGGAGTCTTTTTTTTCCCCCTTTCTTCTCCATCCAGCCCAGTTACAGAAAATAAAACAGACCAGAAGGGGCCTGAAGCTGGTTGAAACCTCTGAATTTCTTTTGGGGTGTTTCACTAGGCTATGACAGTGTATTAATAGGATTGCCTTTAAAGTCTGTTTTAGGAACGGGGTTCCCACCCATGGGATGTAAAATTTATCTCAAAAAAGGGCCCCCCAAAAAAGTGTCGGCTCGGGTTTGAAGAACCCCCTTACTTTTGCGTTTTTGACTCCCCATTCTTTTCTTGGGAGTCTCCAGTACAGAGGAGGGGGGGGGGCCCCTGGTTCTCCTTTGTTTAGGGGAGTTCCCAGTGGGAAGGGAAGCCTTTGTTCTCTCTATTCTGTTCTATGGGATTTCCCCAGTACAGGGGATTTGCTTTTGTTTCCCCTTTCCCTGTTCTATGGGAGTTCCCAGTACGGGGGGAGGCTGTTTTCTCCCCAATTTTTTTAGGGGAATATTTCCCCCATTACAGGGGATTTGTGAAAATTTCTCCATTGGTTCTACAGGAGTTCCCTTAAGGGGACCGCTGTTTTCTCCTTTCTTTTGCTATGGGAGTTAAATTTAAGGGGGAAGCGCTGTGTTCTCCATTCTTCTTAGGGGGGGGTTTCCCCCAGTACAGGGGAGGAATTTGGGTTCTCTCCATTCTGTTCTATGGGATTTTCCCAGACGGGGGAAATTTGCTTTTGGTTCTCCATTTCCCTCTAGGGGAGTTTCCAGTACAGGGGAGCGCTTTTGGTATCCTTCTTTTCCCTAGGGGTTTTTCCCCCGAAAAGGGGAGCGCTGTGCTTAAATTCTGTTGTATGGATTTCCCAGTACAGGGGGGGCACTGTGTTCTCCATTCTGTTCTATGGGAGTTAACAGTACAGGGGAGCACTGGGTTTCTCCATTTTTTTTGGGGGAGTTCCAAGTACAGGGAAGGGGCTGTGTTTCTCCATTTTCTTTTAGGGGGATTTCCCCTTTACGGTGGGTGCTGGGGTTCTCCATTTGTTTATGGGGTTCCCAATACGGGGGGAGGGCGTTGTGTTTCTTTTCCCTGTTTTGGGAGTTCCCCATTTACAGGGGAGTGCGTGTTATCCCCATTCTGTTTTAGGGGAGTTCCGAGTACAGGAGAGCGCTGGGGCCCCAATTCTTTATGGAAATTTCCCATTTAAAAGGGGGGGCACTGTGTTCTCCATTCTCTATGGGAGTTCCAAGTACGGGGAGGCTGTGTTCTCCATTCGTTCTACGGGATTTCCAGTACAGGGGAGCGCTGTGTTCCCCCTTTCTTTTCTATGGGGGGGGGTTCCCAGTACGGGGGGAGCGCTGGGGTTCTCAACTTTGTTTAGGGGAGTTCCCAAAACAGAGGAGCGCTGTGGTCTCTTATTCTGTTTTTAGGGGAGTTTTTTTCCCCAGTACAGGGGTGGGCATTGGTTTTTCCAATTCTTTTTCTATGGACTTTCCCCAATACCAGGGGAGCGCTTTGTTCTTCCATTTGTTTATGGGATTTCCCCAGTAAGGGGAGCGCTTTTTGTTTTTTTCCATTCTGTTCTAGGGGAGTTCCCAGAAACAGGGGAACGCGGGTGTTTCCCCATTCTGTTCTTTGGGATTTCCCCAGTACGGGGGAGTGCGGGTGTTCCCCTTTTCTTTTCTATGGGAGTTCCTTTATACGGGGGGAGTGCTGTGTTCTCTCCTTTCTGTTTATTGGCTTTCCGACGGGGGAGCGCTGTGCCCTCCTTTGTTCTTTGGGAGTTCCCGTACAGGGGACGCTGTGTTTCCATTTTTTTCTATGGGAGTTCCCAGTACAGGGGGCACTGTGTCTCCTTTCCCCCTTTCAAAGGGGAAATTTTCCCCAGAAAAGGGGGGGCCTGTGTTCCCCTTTTCTGTTTTTCGGGAGGTTCCCAGTAAAAGGGAGGCTGTGTCCTCCATTCTGTTTATGGGGTTCCCAATTTACAGGGGAGCGCTGTGTTCTCCATTTTTTTAAAAGGGATTTTTCCCATTTCAGGGGAGCGCTGTTTTTCCCCAAATTCTGTTCTATGGGGAATTTCCCGGGTTTACAGGGGGGCGTGTGTTCCCCTTTGTTCTATGGGAGTTCCATTTAAGGGGGGTGCTGTGTTCTCCATTCTGTTCTATGGGAGTTCCCGTAAAAGGGGGAGCGCTGTTTTCCCTTCCCCATTATGTTCTAGGGGAGTTCCCAGTACAGGGGAGCGTTTGTTGTTTCCATTCTGTTTTTATGGGAGTTCCCAGTACAGGGGAGCGCTGTTTTCCTCTCCATTTGTTCTTGGGATTTCCAAATTTACAGGGGGAGTCCCTTTTTTTTCCCCATTCTGTTTAGGGGGTTTCCCCAAGTACAGGGGAGAAGAATGTTTCATTTATTCTCAAAAATCCCATAGAAAAGAAGGGAAAGAGTGGTTCCCAATTCGCCTTTTCGGGGGCCCCTTTTCCGGGAGTTTGGGTGGGGGTTTCCCAAAAAATAGGCCCTGCACCCTTTCAGATTTGATCGCTCCCCTTTAATCCATTTTCCATCAAAGTCCATGGTGGGAGCCCCCTTTTAAAACCCGGGAATTTTTTGAAACCTTTAAGCCATAGCACCCCCATAGCAGTGCAAATGAAACCCCATTTAAAGGGGGCCCCATGTATGAAAAAGGGTCTAGGGGGTTAAAACTCATTTTTTCCCCGTAGAAATAAAATCAGGGGCCCCCGTTTTTATTTAATTTACAGTAATGCTCGGGAAAAAAAGTGGGGGGGGCCCCCCAAATTGGGTTTTTGTGTTGAGGGCCTCATCGGGAAAAGCTGAAACCCATCAAGGCTGTTTGTGCCTGAAATAGGAATGTATAGTTTTGTGTTTGTCTTTTAAAAGGGGGTTTTGCCACGAAGTGAGTTCCTTAACGGTTATTGCTCAAAAGGGGAATATAAAAAAATTTCCTGAACGGCTCCCAAGGGGGGAGAAGGGGGGGAAAGTGAGCAGAGAGGGGGAAGGGGAAGCGTCTCTAAAGTTTACTCTAATAAAAACTTTACAAACCGGGGGGATTATCTATTTTAGCAGATAGACTCATACACTGCACTTTCTCCCCCGCCCCTTGCAAGCTCCTTCATGTTCTCTTTTCACCAAAAAAAGAAAGGGCAAAAAACGCAAGTCAAACCAGAACAGCTCCTGTCAGCTTCTGGTCGTGTCTTTAAAGTAAAAAAATGTGGAAACCAAAGGGGATGTAAGGAAGGCTGTAGCTCTACAGGGTTAAATTTTTTGGGAATCAACCCTTTTATTTGGAAAAGGGATTAAATTTCCCCTTTTTTGGGGGATCCCACTGGGTTTAACATTACTTCGTGGCAAAAAAACCTTTTAAAAAAAAGGGGGGAAACCCGGTGAGAAAGTGAAAACCCCCGTTCCCGGGTTTACTGTAGAGTTCTTCTCCCGCCCTACACAAGGGTTTGGATCTCTCCTAACCCCCGCGGTCCCCCTGCACCGAAAACAAGCTAAACTTTCAGGGACCTGGATGTTTGAGCGCAATTTTTTGTTTTTCTTTTTCATTGCTGTTCCCGGGAAACCCCTTAGGGGGCAGCATGTTCCCCGCCAAAAAAGGGGATCTTTCCCCATGGGAAATTTGCCTTTTAAAATTGAATATGAAGTTTGGATCTGCACATTTTTAAAGGGCTCATCAAATTTCGAGGGGTTTTTTTTCTTTTCCCGAAAAGGGAGGGTTTTTAATTTTGCCCATTTGTCAAGTAAGAAATAAAAAACCTTTTTTTTTTTTTTTTTCCCTTTTTGAAACAAGGTGACGGCAAAACTTCTTACAAGTTCTAGCAGTCAGAAAGTTTGTCAGAGGAGGGGGCAGAGGAGATTACACTGAATCCTTAACATATCCCGGGGAACCGGGGCCCCGGACTGCAAACTGTGGAATTTTTCCCCCGCCCAATTTTGGGGCTATTAGGGGCAATTGGGGACCCCTGGGGACACCAGGGACCCGGGGTCACTTTAGCTCTGAGGGGGAGCTTAAATTTTTAGGGGGAGGGACCTGCCCCAGGGAACTCCTGCATGATGGGCTGTGGGCTGTATTCATACTATGAGGGCTTTTTATTCTATTTAAAGGAAAGCAGGCGGGGTTTAGCTTTTGCAGGCAGAGAAATGCTGGAGCCCCTTTCAAATTTTCTGTAATATGAGTGTCCTCATGTGTTTAAAAGGGGCCGGCTTCCGGGCCCCCAAACGCCCCACAAAAGATATTGCTTTTCCCCGGGGTTGGGACAAAGGGGGGCTCTTTTGTTCTCCAATTTTGTTTTTGGGGAGGTTTTCCATACGGGGGGCGCTGTTTTTCTTTTCCCCTTTGTTCTATGGGGAAGTTCCCCGTACAGGGGAGCGCTGGGTTCTCCATTCTGTTCTTTGGGGTTCCCCGTTCAGGGGAGCTTGTGTTCTTCCCTTTCCCTTTAAAGGGATTCCCAGTTCAAAGGGGGTGCTTTTGTTTTTCCATTTTTCCTCTATGGGGGGGGAGTTTCCCCCGTACAGGGGGAGCGCTGTGTTTCCAAAACTGTTTTTATGGGACGTTCCCCGTACAGGGGAGCGTTTTTGGGTTCTCCATTTTTGTTTTTGGGAGTTCCCAGTACAGGGGGGAGCCTGTGTTTTTCTACGTTTTTTTCTAAGGGAGTTCCCCCGTACAGGGGAGCACTGTGTTCTCCATTCTGTTCTATGGGACTTCCCAGTACAGGGGAGTGCTGTGTCCTCTCCATTCTGTTCTATGTAAGTTTCCAGTACAGGGGAGTGCTGTAATATGACCTGTCGTCATGTGTAACAGGTGCCGGCTCCAGATCCCAGCTCTTCACATCTGGTCTCTGCTTGCCCAGGGCTCGTCCACTGTTATAGGCACAACCCTTAAATAGTGGAAAGTTCTGCAACTTTCAGTTTCCATTCCCCAAGAAATTCTGGTTTTTGTCGTAATGGAAACAATCTTCATTACAAACCCGAGGCTGGGAAAAAAAGGGGACAAGTCTAACGCTTCTCCCCAAACTGAAAGGGTTTTTTACAGTTGATCCAGTTTATGAGCTGAGCCAGCGCGGGCCTTTTCCCCATACTCGGAGGTTTTTGCTGGTTTGTTACAATGTGTAGTAGGTCAAAATTTAGGAAAACCCAAAAGAATTTCTGGACCGGAAACAGTTGTAGCCCAAAACCCCAGCTGTGAGAAAAAAAATTTTTGGGGGGCCCCAAATTTTTTCAGTATTCCCGGGCTCCCAAAAAAATTTCCATTCACCGGGCAGCAAACTGCGAAAAATGCCGGGAAAATGTCAGAAAGTTGTAGATGTGGGAAAAGCTTTTTAAAAGGGGAAATCTTAAAATTATCAGCAGAATTCTATGGGCACCAGAACTTACATGATACATAGTACTATCTGGATAACTTATCTTCATTGCTTTATACGATGGTCTGTCAGGACAAATCGCAAGTGGGCTTTTTGTGGCCCACAGTCCCCAAAAAAATGATGTGACACTTTTGGGGGAAAGGGTTTGGGCGCTGGGCCTTTTGGGGGAGGATAGTGGGCAGGGCCTTGGGGGGGAAGGATAAAGATGTGATACTTGGGGGCGGGGTAATGATGCTGATACTTGGGGGAGGATAATGACGCTTTACACTTGGGGGAGGGGTAATGAAATGACCCCTTGGGGGCAGGATAGTGAGCTGACACTTGGGGGGGCAGGAAATGATGCTGGGTTTCTTGGGGGAGGGTTTAAAGATTTCTGACCCCCCCTTGGGGAGGATTTAAAGATGCTGACAAAATTTGGGGGGCAGGATTTAAAGGGGCTGAATTTTGGGGGAGGTAATGATGGTGACATTGGGGGCAGGATAAAGGGTGCTGACAATTTTTGGGGGCCGGGGTAATGAAGTGAATTGGGGGAGGGAAAAATGTCGCTGCACTTTGGGGGCAAGGGTTAATGACGCTTTACACTTGGGGGGAGGATAATGACGCTGAATTTTTTGGGGGACAGAATAATTTACACTGGGCATTGGGGGGGGATAATGACGTGACCTTTTGGGGGGGGGGTAATGACCTTTACAAATTGGGGGGGGATCATGACACGACAATTGGGAAACAGGATAATGCATGGGCACTTGGGGGAGGATAAAAGACGCTGGGCACTTGGGGGGGAAGGGGTTAAATGAAAGATGGGTACTTGGGGGCGGTTAATGACACTGACATTGGGGAGAGGTTTTTGACACTGACACTTGGGGGGGGCAGGATAATGGGCAACCCGACACTTGGGGGCAGGGATAATGTCGTTGGATTTCTTTTTTTTTTTAGCAGCTACTTCTTCCTTTATCGTGGTCCGCTCCTCTGCCCAAAAAGTTTGGGGTTTTTTTAGCTTTTCCCCGGCGAACCCGTGCAGAGATTTACCCCTTACACCTCGCCTGAACCTTAGTTTAAAGGGGGGCTTCCCAGGATTAGAAACAAATAGGTGTCCCCTTCCCAAAACTGCGCTACTCCGGTCTGCAGGTTGTGCCTGGTACTGCAGCGCTATTAACCCCTTCCTGAGATTTTTGTTGACATCGCGTTTTCCCCCCTCTCTTCCTTCCAAGAGTCATAACGTTCTTATTTTTCTCTCTACTAAGTCTTATAGGGGCTTGTTTTTTGCAGGAGAATATGTACCTTTTAATGGGAGTATCTACAATACAATATGATTTACTGGGGAGCAAAAAAAAACTATTCTTAGTGGGGTTTAATGTGAAAAAAATTGTACCTTTATTTTAGATGTTCTCATTTTCATAGAGTTCACTGTGCAGTATAAATGATGTGTTGTTATCTGTATTCCGCAGGTTGTTACCATTCCGGTGATATCAAATATTTTAGGTTTTCGTTATGATTTAGGAATATAAAAAAAAAAAAATAATTTTTTTGAAATCTTCCTTTTTTGTGACCAGTAACTTTTCGTTTTCCACCTAAGGAGCTAAACAAGGGCTCATTTTTTGCGGGCTAAAGAATTTTGTTTAGCAGCACCATTTTGGGATACATGCGACAAGTTTTCTATGTTTTGCGGGTCGGTACCATTATGGCGATACCAACTGTTTTTCATGACTTTTTTTTGCAAAACTTTTTTAAGTTTCTAGTTTTCTGTCTACGGATCTGAGCAAGAGCTCATCTTTTGCAGGCTAAAGTGTAGTGTTTAGCGGCAGCATTTTGGTATACACGCGACAAGCTTTGTATATTCTGCAGGTCGGTACGATTCTGGTGATACAAAATTTTTTGTTATGTTTCATTACTTTTTAAAAAAAAAACTTTTTTGAATGTCTAGTATGCAAAGTAATCAAAAAAATCCAAATTTTTTTCCATTGGATATCTTGTTTTTTTATTCTATGATTTTCAGCTTATGGGATAAATAATGCTATATTTTAATACATTGAATTTTGTGGGATCACGGCGACACCAATTATGTTTTTTATAATTTTTTGTAAAATGGCAAAAAGGAAGGTATTTTAAACTTTTAATATATTTTTATGTTTTATATTTTTAAAACTTTTTTATGTATATATTTTTAAATTATACTTGTAGTCCTCCTAGGATACTTCACCACTGAGGGGCGCAACCTCTTGTACGCTGTTGTGCAATATAACATTATTGCAGAATAGTATTCTAATATGTCTCTTCTATTACACCTTGCCGCAAAACTGGCCACCAGGAAGGTCTTCATTTGGCTGCCGCCTACCACAACAATAGGATAGCACTACACCATTTTGTTTTTCAACCTTTTAGATCCCATGTTTAGAAAAAACCTGAATGAAAATATATCTCGTCGGGTAAAGACAAACAAAATCCTGAAGAAAAAAATACCCAACCTAGAACATAACTTTTACTAATAACATTTAAGACATTAATGCCCAAAAAACATCTAGATATAAAAACCTTTATACAATTCCTCATATATGTCATTCATGGGGTCTGCAGCTTCTGAGACGTATTAGAACCCAACTCACAGTTTGTTGGCAGGTGTCTCCAGATAATTATATTTTCAGCTTTCAATGGCAACCTATAAAATCTGTGGTTTTCAATGATCTGTAGGTAGGGAGGTCTAGAGGCAATAAAAAAAATACTGCAAAAATATACTCAAACTGTCCCTCCACTTACCCTGCCTAATAGCGGGGTAACCGCCCTGACAAGGGCGGCTCCGCTACAGGTAAATTCCCCTAACAGCTCCCCCTACTTCTATTGGTACATACACACGCCTATAACCAGGTAAAAAGGCCCAACGCATTTCCCACCTCAAAAGAGAGGTTCATCAGGGGACAGTTGAAGAGTATAATATTGGTTTATGGATGGTATAAAGATAAATAGGGTAAATACGACCAGGTTTCTCTATTATCTAGGGGTGCCTTTTTTGGTGTCATCTTAGGCTATGTTCACACAGCTAATTGCAGGGCGTACAGTACGCCCTGCAATTATGCCGGGTGTTCGGGAGCTCGCGCCGATTGTCACGTACTCCCTTGGCGGGCGGGTGTGGGTGGTGGGGGGCGGCAGCCCGCCGGCCCCATAGACTGTCATTACTTGCGGCGCGTGAGCGCCATGAATAAATGACATGTCAATTATCTCCCCGCACCTACAATACGATCATATTGTATACGCGGGGAGAGGAGCCGTAATCCATAGTTCTCTATGAGAACTGTGGATTACCGTAATCATTGGGGCGCATTTAGCTCGTATTAGAGCGCAGTACGCCGCGAAATACATGGTGAAATGCGCCCCAAAATTAGCAGTGTGAACATAGCCTTACACCTGTGATGGTATACTGTATTACCTCTTTTGTTATAAGCTGGGGTTTTTACCCCATTTACCTTTTTGCCACCATAAACCAATATTGTAGTCTTCATCTATCCCCTGAACAACCTCTCTTTTGAGGGGAGAAACGCGTCAGGACTTTTTTCTGGCTATAGGAGAGTCCCACTGCGTTTCTCACCTCAAAAGAGAGGTTCATCAGGGGACAGATGAAGAGTACAATATTGGTTTATGGATGGTATAAAAATAAATGGGTAAATACCACCAGCTTATGCCAAAAGAGGTAATACAGTATACCGTTACAGGTGTAAGATGACACCAAAAAATACACTCCTAGATAATGGAGAGACCTGGTGGTATTTACCCCATTTATCTTTTTACCATCCACAAACCAATATTGTACTCTTCATCTGTCCCTTGATGAACCTTTCTTTTGAGGTTGGAAACGCGTTGTCACTTTTTTTGGTTATAGGGGTGTGTATGTACCGATAGAAGTAGGGGTATCTGTTAGTAGAATTTACCTGTAGTGGAGACGCCCTTTTCGGGGCAGTTACTCCACTATTAGGCAAGGTAACTGGAGGTACAGTTTAGATTTTTATTTTTTTGGTCCCTGTAGATTTCCCTACCTACAGATTTTACAGGTTGCTATTAAAAGCTGAAAATATCAATCACCTGTAGACACATGTCAACATACTGGTTGGCCTCTAATACCCGGCATATTCTTCTTGAAAATTGCAGACCCCATGAATGACATATATGAAGAATTGTGTAAAGGTTTTTATATCTAGATGTTTTTTGGGGGATTGTTATCTTACATGTTATTATTTAAAGTTCTGCTTTAGGTTGAGCATTTTGTTCTGCAGGATTTCTCTTAGATCCCCCAGGTTACGAGACCGGGGTTCAGAATCATTTGCGACCCCGGTCACTAGTAGCAGGTCCGGCTGTAATTAAATACCATTACCTACTTCGTATGGAGGCAGCTAAGCAAGCCGGCTCCATCCATACTGATCATGACATAAAGTTACATCATATGTAAAGAAGGGGTTAAAGTGAATGAGGCAGAGCTGCATTACCACCCATGACCTGTGGACAGGAGTGGCACTGTTTTCATAAGCCATAAGGTTTTTCCAATATTTTACAACTCCCTTTGTTCCTGTAGAATATCCAAAATAAAATCCAGAAAATCACATTGTATAAATTATATAAATTCATTTGCATTTTGTTGAAAGGAATGAGTATTTGATCCCATTGGAAAACAAGACTTAATACTTGGTGGTAAAACCCTTGTTGGCAAGCACAGCAGTCAGGGGGCATTTTTTGTAGTTGATGATGAGGTTTGCGCACACATCAGGAGGAATTTTGGTCCACTCCTCTTTGCAGATCATCTCTAACTCATTAAGATTTTGAGGCTGTCGCTTGGCAACTCGGAGCTTCAACTCCCGCCATAAGTTTTCTATGGGATTAAGGTCTGGAGACTGGCTAGGCCACTCCATGACCTTAATGTGCTTCTTTTTGAGCCACTCCTTTGTTGCCTTGGCTGTATGTTTTGAGTCATTGTCTTGCTGGAAGACCCAGCCACGACCTATTTTTAATGTCCTGGTGGAGGGAAGGAGGTTGTCACTCAGGATTTTACAGTACATGCCTCCATCCATTCTCCATTGATGCGGTGAAGTAGTCCTGTGCTCTTAGCAGAGAAACACCCCAAAAACATAATGTTTCCACCTCGATGCTTGACAGTGGGGACGGTGTTCTTTGGGTCATAGGCAACATTTCTCTTCCTCCAAATACTGCGAGTTGAGTTAATACCAAAGATCTCAATTTTTGTCTCATCTGACTAAAGCACCTTCCCCCAATCACTCACAGAATCCCCCAGGTGTTCAATGGCAAACTTCAGACGGGTCTGCACATGCGCCTTCTTGAGCAGAGGGACCTTGCGGGCACTGCAGGATTTTAAACCATTACGGTGTAATGTGTTACCAATGGTTTTCCTGGTGACTGTAGTCCCAGCTGCCTTGAGATCATTAACAAGTTCCCCCCGTGTAGTTTTAGGCTGATCTCCCACCTTCCTCATGATCAAGGATACCCTACGAGTTGACATTTTTCATGGTGCCCCAGATCGATGTCGATTGACAGTCATTTTGTATTTCTTCCATTTTCTTACTATTGCACCAACAGTCGTCTCCTTCTCACCCAGCGTCTTACTTATGGTTTTGTAGCCCATTCCAGCTTTGTGCAGGTCTATGATCTTGTCCCTGACATCCTTAGAAAGCTCTTTGGTCTTGCCCATGTTGTAGAGGTTAGAGTCTGACTGATTGAGTCTGTGGACAGGAGTCTTTTATAAGGGTGACTATGTAAGACAGCTGTCTTTAATGCAGGTAACGAGTTGATTAGGAGTCTAACTGGTCTGTAGGAGCCAGAACTCTTAGTGGTTGGTAGGGGATCAAATACTTATTTCTCTGAGCAAAATGCAAATACATTTATATAATTTATACAATGTGATTTTCTGGATTTTATTTTGGATATTCTATCTCTCAATGTTAAAAATGAACCTACCCTTAAAATGATAGACTGTTCATGTCTTTCTCAGTGGGAAAACTTACACAATCAGCAAGGGATCAAATTATTATTCCCTTCACTGTATGTAGGACCTGAATTAACAGAATCACAGTGACCTACAATAGAACCCAGTCTCAGCTTGTCAACTGTAAAGCCAGAATACCCAGATTGTCTTGGGCCCCCTATATACCAAGGGCCCTGGCATTTGTCCAGGCTTGCTTGTTGCTGACGCCAGTCCTGCTAAAGGTCAACAGATTAGAAATGGAAGAAAATTAAACTTTGTTCCTTAAACTAACATCATTTGATCCATGTTCTGTTTATATAGACAAATGTAATATTCTCCTCCGTTCTCAGTAACAATATAATGAGGAAGACTTTATTATTAGAAATTAAGGGGGAAAATAAAGTAATACATGTAAAAAATTCATAATAAAGTGAATCATAGGAAGGAGCTATGATGTCATCCAGACAGGCCAGATAGGTCTCCAGTGTGGTGTCTGTGTTTAACCTAAAACATAATCATCCATTACTTGTGATCTGTGCATTAAGAAGAAAAAAATATATGCCCGATAAATGTATGCAAAAATAAATAAATAAATAAATAAATAAATGTCTGCACGATAAATGTATGCAAAAAATATATAAATAAATAAAAAGTAAATAAATAAATAAATAAAAAAATGCATACATTTATCGGGCATATATTTTTTTGGCATACTTTTATTTTCAGACAAATATATGTAGCAACAGTACAGCCTGCTGGTTTTTCAGAGTAACATAAGTTGAACTTTGAGTGAACTAAATATTGATTTGAACTATATTGGTAATCAGGACAAGTGCTCTCCCTAGTGTCCTCAGTAATGCGGTACATTCTAATTTATCTTTTTAAAATCTCTTTTATTTTAGAGATTAAGGTCATTTTCTAAAAATTTTTTTAAATTTATTATATTTTTTACAGTTGTTATTTATATGTTTTCAACAAAAATGTAAGTATTTTATTCTTGTTATAACATTTTTTATGTTTTATTGAGTGATTGTAAAACTTTATATATAAAGGACAATCTATGCAGTGTGAACACATGCAATTGATGAAGCGAGGTAGATCCTCGGCAAACGCGTCTTGCTGTTCTGCTTTTAATTTGGACATTAAAGAAACATGTTAATTGGCTAGATGCCTAGTGTCTCGTCCCTTACTTTATTTTAATCTACCCATCGCCTGAGCGCTACACCAAGTTTTCTACTGAGTTTTCCTGCTTGCCTATGGTGTTGCCATTGTTTGAGTAAGGGCGCCCTTTTAAGGGCGGTTCCTCCGCATGTTAGGTCTGGGCTTTGTAGGGAAAGTCCACCCCATCCTCCTCCCGGAGCTCTAAATGTTACCACCTTCCTTTAAGATACTGTATATTTTCCAGTCATTATTGCAAAACAATCCAAAGAAATCTCTACAGATGAGCCGTCCCCTCATCGGATTAGTTAGATTTCCACTTATTTTCTCTCCGCTCTTTGTGCTACATTTTCAGTTCTACAAAAATGTTACACTTTGTCTAAAATTCCAAAACCACCGAGTCATCTGAATCCACCCTCGATCTTCTGCTTTTTTTTTTTCATTTTTTATCCCAATTTTTATGATCCTGGCAAAACATTTTTGTAAAAACCTGCACAGTTTTATTAGAACAATCAAATTTGGAACAACAAAAATGCAACCAACACCTAAAGAATGTTTCATCCTATCATATCTCCATTATGTATTACAAATTGGCATCGTGGACTTGGCTCTTTAAAAATTTCCCTTTCCCTTTAAAGGGGGTTTTGTATCACTACATCACTTCATTTTCCCCCTCGTCCTGTTTTTCTTTGTTTTCCCATTTTTGGGAATTAAAGGGAAATTTTTTACGGGTTTTCCACTGGGGCTGCAGTGGGAAGCCAGGTCTGTACCTTTTAACAACCTTTCGGGCAGCCTATCGGGATCGATCAAACAGGTCTGTAGCATAGCAACCAGTGCTGGCAGCCTTTCAGGATAGTTTAAAAACGGGGTTTTGAAAGAAATAGAAAACCAGTGCTGGCACCTATCGGGAAATCAAACGGGTTTTTGGGCTATAGCGACCATGCTGGCACCCTTTAAGGGGATAAAATTAAACGGTCTGTAGTATATTTCCCTGGGAGCTGATGCCCCCATACAAGGGGGGGGAAAACTAGGAATGGTAGGACACTGATAAGGGACACATTTTTCCAAATTTGATTTGTTTTCACAAGATCTTGAACTTAAAAAGCAGTGTCCCTGTAGTGGAAAACCCCTTTAATTTTTGGGGCCCGGGTTTTTTCCAACACTTTTTCTTTCTGAAATTTCCCACAAAAATTTAATAGCCAGGAAAAAAAGCTTTGCCGAAAAAGGGGTCTAAAACCGCCCCAAAGGTTTTGTGCAGATTTTGAAGGTCTCCTTTGATTTTAGGGGGAAAAAACCAGAAAGAATTGAAAAGTCCCCTTTTTAGAACCCAAAAGGAAGCCCAAAAAACATGCAAAAAAAACCTCATTGGGGTGTGAACACTGTTTTTTTTTGGAATAAATAAAAATTTAAACTGGGGGCATTTTGGGGCTTTTTTTTTCTTTTTTGGGGCTCCGAAATGCCCCTTGAAAACAGTGCGAAAACAGCATCAAAATCACCCATGTCCCACATATCTTGGCACTGGGGCTCAACTTTTTTTTTTTAAGCAAAAAGCTTAGAAAAAAAAAAAAAAGGGGGGCGGGGGCCTAAACACGCTCAAAAAATTTACTTAATTTTGGGCCAAAAAGATGGGGCCAAAATAAAACCAAAAATTTACTCCATGTTACTTATTTTGTACAGTGAAAAAAAGATAGACGTCCATCCAGATGTATTTTTTTTTTAGACGGGTTGCACAATAATTTTAAAAGAGGGAAAAAAATTTTATTAAGCCTTAATAAATTTTGGTGCATTTTACTCCTGTGCACTTTTCATTGCAACAGGCATATTGTCTGCCAGTCTTTAAAGGGAATGTGTCATCAATAAAGGAGTCATTGTTTAAAACCCCAATTTTTATTTTAAAACACTTTTTTTTGTTTTTTTTTTTTTTACTTTTTTCATATCACTTTCAATTTTTTTTAAAAAATTTTTAAAGCCCTTGCATTTTTTCTTATTTGGGGGCCACTGGGCCTTGTTTGCACTGCTTTAACAGCAGTCAGAGAGATTTTTTTAAACAGCAGCTTCTTTCACATAGGAGATTTTAAAAACTGACTCAGCCCCATTAAACTTCATATGGAGTTTTTTTAACATGCTAGTGACCTGGGAAGAAATAAATTGTGCAGGGTGGGGGAAAAAGGGGGTGAACGTGGTATCTCCTCTTGGGGACTTTTCTATCCGTGTTATCTATTAAACACGGGGTTTTCCCCTTTTCATTTTTGCCCCTCTTTGTGCTGATAATAAGCAAAACAACTGGAATCTTTCAGTACAAAACGGGAAAAGTGTTAGACTAAAAATTAGGTAGGGGCCAAAAATTAAAAAACGGCGGAACTTAAAAATTTTTTAAACAAACAAAAACAAAAAAAAATTTTTTTTAAAAATTTTTTTTTTTTTTTTAAAAAAAAATTTTTTTTAAGGGGTTTTTTTTTTTTTTTTTTTTAAAAAAAAAAAAAAATTTTGGGATTTAAAAAAGGGGAAAGGGGGGTAGTTATTAAAAAGGCGGAAAAGGGAAAGGTGCTACGTACTAATGGTTTTGAAAAACCAAATTTTACATAGAGGAAGAAAAGGGTCCCAATTTAGCAAAATGAGTTAGTATAATGAAACAGCTCAAAAAAAGACCCCAACAGAAATAAAAAAAAAAAAAAATTTTAGAGGGTTTTCTAAGGGAAATAGTAAAAAAAGGGGAAAATTATTGATAAAAAAATTTTATATAAAATGCTCACGATAGCCCAAACCCAGGATCCCAAAAATTTTATTTTTAGGGTTTCCCAAAAAAGATCCAAAAGGATGTAAAAAAAACCCCCAGGCAGACCAATAGTGTCGGGGTATCATCTATACTAAAACCTTTTTGCAATTTTTATTTGTAGTTTCCCTGAACCCATAGCCCAAAACTCTCCCGGATCCCTTTAAAAAGATACCAGTGACCTTTTAACAGAAAATTTAGAAAAAGGGGATATACGGTTTTAAAAATACAAAGTTTTTAACCCAAGATATAAAAAAACCCCCTATCCCAAATATCCTAAAGGGGAAGGGGCAAAATATAATTAGAGAAAAAAATTTATAAAAAACCCCAAATTACCCCAAATTTCAATGTTTGGGTTTTCTTACTAACCCATTTATTAGACATCTCCTTAAAAAAAATTATTTCAAATTTGGCAGTGAATTTTTTATAAAACCAGCGAAAAGGGAATTTTTGGCAAGGGGTTCCCCAGCATCCCCCCAGAAAGGGCCCAATATTTTTTGGCCCAAACCCGGGAAACAAAAATCCATAATATTTATTCGGGGGAAAAACACATAAAAAGGGTGGTTAATTTTTGTGGGGGGGTGCTTTTATAGTGGACGGGAACATAGAAGATTTAAAAAACCCTTTTTTTTGAATTCTTAAATAGGGTGCATCCCCTAAAAAAAATTCACAAGAAATTATTGCCCAAAAAATCCATTGACTACCTAGATGTCAATAAAAATATAGAAAAAAAAAAATTGAAGAAAAACTTGCACGTAAAAAGAAATGGAGGGGAACAACCTCTTGAAATGAAAAAAAGCCAAAAAGCCCCAAAATTTTGATAAAAGGAACCCCTAAGGGGAAATTTTTTTAAGGATTAGGCGAATCTTTACACAAATTGAGGACAAAAAAAGGGAAACCCCAAACGAAACTAATAAAAAAATTTTTGAAAAGGGGGTAAGATGAACGGTACTAAAAAAAATGGGGGATGAAATAAAAAAAATTAACTAGGGGGGAAAGGGACGCAAACACAAAAACAAACAAAAAAATCCAAAAGGGTTAACTACAAATTTCCACCTATGAAATCCCCCCATCAGAAAAAATTAAAAAAATATTTTAAAAACGTGGCATATACTACAGGTGATCCAAAATATGGTCATCATTTTTTTGTTGATTTCCCCCAGTTTATATTTCCAGGAGGGAAAAATGTAGGCAATGTCCTCATTTGGGCCGACCTACAAACAAAAACAAAAAAAAAAAACAAACACTAAGGCCATGTTCACAAAGGCTTAAAATGGGCCATAAATTTTGGTCCGTAATTACGCGCCGAATGCCCCCAAATTTGGGCCGAAAACGGGGCCCAATTTTAATTTTCGGGGAATTCACAATTTCCATAGGAACTATGGTTACGTTCCTCTCCCCGCCGGCGAATCCCGGGGGGCGGGGGGATAATTTTACAATTTTTGAATTTTTCCCTTGCCGCAAAAACGCCCGCTTGCTTTGGATTGTCTTTGGGCCCCGGGGAAATGCCGCCCCCCCGCTCACTCCCCCGCCTCCGCCCCCGTCCCACGGTGTAAATTTCGGGGGTAATTTACGTCCCGCAAAATTAAACCTTGTGAACATGGGGCCCTTTTAGGAAAACAAAGGAAAAGTTTCATATGGTTGTTTGCGGGGTTTAAAATTGTAATCAAAAAATTAAAAAGGGGGATAGAATACCCCTCCAATGAAAGGGTACCCTAAAAATTTTTTAAAAAAAAATTCACGTTTCAATTCCAGCAATGTCATTTTTTATGCTAAAATTTCCCCTTTCGGGGAAAAAATATATTGGCCAAAATCTAGACCCGCAAGAGGTGAGAATTTTAAAGAACTAGATCACAGAAAAAAAAATTTTTTCAGAACTAGAATGGAAAAAAAAGGTAAAAAAAGGGAAAAAGGGCGTAAAAAAAAAAAAATTTGGTGAAAAAATCGGTGGCCAGAACATTTTTTTTTAAAACTGGACACAATGTTTGGGAACCCGAAATGGTGGGATTCTAGAAAAAGTAAAACAAGGGGATACACATATTTCTTTTAAAAAATAAATTGCTGCAAAAGAAGTATTTGGAAACCACAAAATGCAAAAACTGGACACCTAAAGGGCCCCCAAAAAAGAGTGCAATTTGGAACGTTAAAAACCTGAATTTTTTTCTGAACCCAAAACAGTGCTATGTGAAGGGAACCAAAAAAACCTTTGTACAATAGGGTACGGCATTTTAAAGAAAAAAAAGATAAATAAAGTTTTTTTGGCCCCTCCCAAGATTGCAAAAACCCCCTTGTTTTTTATTAAATTTTTTTTTAAGATAAGGGTTTTAAAATTGAGGGCACACAGGAATTAATATAAGTGTATGTAAACCTACGGTTACCTTTATGCTTTACAAAGGGGCCCTGTAGCTTCCCGGGAAAACGTTTTCCCCGAAGGGCAATAAGGGGGGATTTTTTTTTGGTGAAATTTGGGGGGAGGTGTTGAGGAAGGGGCCCCCCGCACGGGACCTGGATGCAACAAGTCCATTTCCCGGCGGGGATCCCCCCATGCCCACTAGCAATGTAAAAGGAAAAAACTCCAATGGGAAATACCAGGTTTAATGATAAAAATAATATATTTGAAAGTTAAGTGTGGGGAAACTGTTTTTCATGGGCATTTTAAGTTTTTATGTAAGATTTGAATAAAAATGTATATGTTTTTTTACGGAAGGGATAAACCCTTGTATTATACCCTTTTTACCTAATATTGGGTGCTTGGGTATCCCCAGCTAAGGGGGGCCCTGTGGTATGCACAGTATGGAAAGGGACTGGGGGAATGCCAAGGGTTTTGGAGGCACTGTGGTATGCACAGCTATGGGGGCACTGGGGGTAATGCACAGTTAAGGGGGTGGTTTTTGGGGGGCAAAAGTATGGCCGTTTTGGGGGGGCCAAAGCATGGAGGCCTGGGGGAAAAGCACAGCATGGGGGGGACTCGTATGCACAGATATGGCAGAGTTTGGGTATCCACAGCTATGGGGGAACTGTCGTGTGCACCGATATGGCAGTGTTGGGGTATGCACAGCTATGGAAGTACTGGGGTATGCACAGCTATGGGGGCATGCACAGCTATGGGGGCACTGGGGTATGGCCCCAGCCCATGGGGGGGTTTCAAAGCTTTTGGGGGCCCTGGGGGATGCAAAACTATGGGGGCACTGGGGGGGAAAGCACAGCTATGGGGGGCCTGGGGTACGGGACAGCTAAAGGGGGGGCTGGGGGAAAAACCCCAGCTATGGGGGGGCTGGGGTTAAAGCACAGCTTTGGGGGGACTGGGGTAAAGCACAGCTTTATAAAGGCCCCTGGGGTTTCGCCCCCGGCTTTTTTAGGGGGCACTTGGGGATCCCCCCTATTGGGCGGGTGGGGTATGCACAGCTATGGCTTGCTGGGGGGATTTCCCAGCTATGGGGTTTGCTGGGGTATGCACAGCTAAAGGGCCCCTGTGGGTTATAATTCATTAAGGGGCCCGGGGATGCCCCAGCTGGGGGCCCTGGGGTATGACAGCTTTGAGGCCCCTTTTGGGGATGCCAGCTTTTGGCGGGAAATTTGGGGGATGCCCCAGCTATAGGGGCGCTGGGGTATGCACAGCTATGGGGGCACTGGGGTTTTGCAAAGCTTTTGGTGGGGCGGGGACACACAGCTATTTGGGGCACTGGGGGAAGGGACAGCTTTTGGGGCACTGGGGTATGGGACAGCTTGGGGGCGTGGGTATTCACAGCTAAGGGGACTGGGGTTAAAGCACAGCCCATGGGGGACTGGGGTTTTGCCCCAAACATGGGGCGCTTTGGGTAAAGCACAGCTATGAGGGGCGCTGGGGGGACGCACAGCTTTTAAAAGGGGGAAATTTGGGTTTCGCCAGTATTTTGGGGGACGGGGTTGCCCCAGCATGGGGATGCTGGGATATGCACGGCTGTGGGGGCACAGGGGCATGCACGGTTGTGGGGGCACTGGGGTAGGCACGGCTGTGGGGGCACTGGGGTAGGCACAGCTGTGGGGGCACTGGGGTATGCACCGCTCTGGGGGCACTGGGTATGCAAGCTTATGGCGGGGGGCTGGGGTTTGCACAGCTTGGGGGGCCCCTGGGGTATTCACAGTATTGGGGTTGCTTGGGGGAAAATTGCACCCGGGTGTGGGGGGAAAAGGGGGATGCAGGGTTGTGGGGGGGACTGGGGTATACACAGCTTTGGGGCACTGGGGGTATACCCCGCTATGGGGGGCACTGGGGTATGCACAGCTTTGGGGGCACTGGGGTATGCACAGCTATGGGGGCACTGGGGTATGCACAGCTTTGGCGGGGCGGGGGATGACAGGCCCATGGGGGACTGGGGTATGCAAAAGCTAGGGATGCGGGGATATAAAACGGCTGTGGGGGAAATGGGGGACGCAACCCGCTATGGGGGGACTGGGGTAAGGGGACAGCTAAAGGGGGGCACTGGGGGAGGCACTCTTATGGGAAAAAAGCCCGGGTATTTCACGGCTGTGGTGGGCCCCTGGGGTTTCGGGACAGTATGGGGGCACTGGGGATGCCCCAGCATGGGGCACTGGGGTATGACACAGTTTTGGGGGCATGGGGGGATGCACAGCTTTTGGGAAAGCGGGATAAGCACGGGTTTTGGGGGGGCAGGAGCATGCCAAAGGGGTTTTGGGGGGGACTGGGGTATACACAGCTAAAAGGGGCAATGGGGTAGGCACGGCTTTTGGGGGGGAATGGGGTATGCACAGTATGGGGGCAATTTTGGGGTACACAGCTATGGGGGGGACTGGGGGGATGGGACAGCTAGGGGCACTGGGGAAAAGCAAAAAATTTGGGGGCCCCTGGGGGGGAAAGCACAGCTATGGGTTGCGGAAAATGGGCCCGGGCTTTTGGGGGGCACGGGTATTAAAGGGTGTGGGGGGCCCGGGGTTTGCACGCTAGGGGCAATGGGGGGGATGCAAGCTATGGGGGCACTGGGGGTTTTTACAGCTATGGGGGGCGCGGGGGGATGCCCCAGCTATTTGGGGGGGGCCTTGGGGGATGCACCGCTATGGGGGTGCGGGATAAAGGCACGGCTGGGAAAGGGGGGGACAGGGGGATGCAGGGTTGTGGGGGCACTGGGGGTTTAAAACAGCTATTGGGGGGGTGGGGGGTTTCGGGACAGGGTATGGGGGGACTGGGGTATGCAAGCTATGGGGGGTGCTGGGGTTTCGGACAGCTATGGGGGCACTGGGGACGGCCCCCCCCAGTATGGGGCACGGGGGGGGGCGCACAAACCCTTTTGGGCACTGGGGTACCCACAGCTATGGGGGGCCCGGGGTTTTGCACAAACTGTGGGGCCCCTGGGGTATGCACAGCTTTGGGGGCACAGGGGTACACACAGCTATAGGGGGCCCCTGGGGTTTTTCACCCCTATGGGGCATGGGGTATGCACAGTATGGGGGCACGGGGTATTCACAGCTATGGGGGGCTGGGGTATGCACAGCTATGGGGGCGCTGGGGTTGCCCACTATGGGGGCACTGGGGGATTTCACAGCTAACGGGATGCTGGGATTTTTGCACGGGTGTGGGTTCCTTTGGGGATGCCACACATTTGGGGGGAAATGGGGGAATTTCAAGCTATGGGGAAAAGGGGATATACAAGCTATGGGGCATGGGGTAAAACACAGCTATGGGGCACTGGGTTATGCACGGCGTGGGGGGATGGGGTTAAAGCCCCAGCTATTGGGGGGACTGGGGGTTTCGCACAGGGTATTTGGGGGACTGGGGGGGAAACCAAAGCTTAGGGGGGACTGGGGGACGCACGTTTTGGGGGCACTGGGGGTTTCACAGCATGGGGCACCCCGGGGGACGAACAGCTATGGGGTGTGGGGGGAAAGCACAGTAGGGGGGGGACTTTGGGGGATGCACGCTTGGGGGCATGGGGGGATTTTCACAGCTATGGCTGTGCTGGGGGAAAAGCACAGCATTGGGGGGCACTGGGGTAGGCACGGCTATAGGGGAACTGGGGATGCAAGCTTGGGGGGCCAACTGGGGGATGCCCACCCATGGGATGCTGGGATATGCACGGCTGTGGGGGCACTGGGGTACGCACAGCTATGGGGGCACTGGGGTATGCACAGTGTAGGGGCAAATTGGGGGTTTCACAGCTAGGGGGGGACTGGGGTTTCACACAGCTATAGGGGCACTGGGGTATGAACAGCTATGGGGGCGCTGGGGTATGCACAGCTCTGGAAAAACAGGGGGATGCACAGCGATGGGGGCGCTGGGGTTTTGCAAAAGCTATTGGGGGGCGCTTTGGGGGATTTCACCAAAACTATGGGGGCACTGGGGGATACCAGCTTTTGGGATGCTGGATTTGCACGGCTGTGGGTGCCCCGGGGGAATTTCCAGCTGTTGGGGGACTGGGGGATTTCACAGCTATGGGGGCACCGGGGGATACACAGCTATGGGGGCACCCGGGGGGCCCCACACTAGGGATGCTTTGGGTATGCACGGCTGTGGGGGCACTGGGGTATGCACAGCTATGGGGGGGAGGGGTGTGCACCCCTAGGGGGGCACCCGGGGGTATGCAAAAGCTAGGGGGCCCCTTGGGGTAAAAAACACAGCTATGGGGGCATGGTACACAAAAAGCTATGGGATGTTGGGGAAAAGACGGCTTTTTGGGGGCACTGGGGGAACCCCACAACTAAAGGGGGACTGGGGTTTAAAAAACGTATGGGGGCAAATGGGTACACCCAGCAAAGGGAAAGTTTGGGAAAATTTCACGGTGTGGGGGGGACTGGGAATTTTCACACTATGGGGGCATGGGGTAGCCCGCTATGGGAGCAATGGGGTTTCGCACAGCTTTTGGGGGGGACTGGGGGGGGGCACAGCTTTTTGGGGCATGGGGGATGCACGCTATGGGGGCAACCCGGGGGGGAAAGCACAGTATGGGGCACTTTGGGGATGCACACTATGGGGGGGACTAGGGTTACAGGTATGGGGGCCCCTGGGGATGCACAACTATGGGGGGGACTTTGGGGGGGACCCCACAGCTATGGGGGCACTGGGGTATGCACAGCTATGGGATGCTGGGATATGCATGGCTGTGGGTGCACTGGGGGTAGCCAGTGGGGGGGCACGGGGGTACCAAAAGTATTGGGGCACGGGGGTAGAAGTTAGGGGGGGCATGGGCTTGCAGTTATGGAGGTACTGTTGGATGGACTGTTTTTAGCCTTATTAGTCCGGGGCCGGACGGGGGGCGCCCCCCCTTTAAGGGGGAGGCCCCTCATACCCGGCGCGCCGTCAAAACCCCGGGGTTAGGCACAGGGAGTGGGCGCGACGCGCGCTGGTGGCCCGGGGGGGGTCAAGCGCGGGTGCGGGGGTTTGGAGCCGGTTTTAAAAGCGGCCCCCGCGCCGCGCGGGAGCAGACGCGGGCAGCGTGACAAGCGCAGTGACCTCAAAAAATGCGCTTGTTGTCATGTGCGGGGTCTTTGTGAGGGGGTTTTTCATTATGCCGAAAAAGTGGATGAACTGTGGCACCCTGAGGAGGGCAGCTGGAGAGCGCGGCCCCGAGTGGCTGGGCAGCAGGTGCGGGGGGTGGGAGGGGGGGGGTGGGGGGGCCTCGCCGGTACCTCACCCCGGGGCCCCCGGCCTCTATTTTTCCCCCCGGGGGCCTGCTGTTCCCTAAAGGCGCCGGATCCCCCCCGGGGCCCCTGAGCCTGAGGTCCCCCCCAGGGCCCGTGCACCCCGTCGGAAGCCCCTTCGGGGACCCCGGGGGCGAACGGTGGCTCTGCAGGGGTTCTCGCGCCGTTGGGCCCTGGAAAAATCCTTCCAGGGGGGGGGCCCAGGGGAGCACAGTGGGCGCCCGGGTTTTGGGGTACCGTGGCGACGGGCGGGCGCCCTTGGGATGACCCAGTGGGGGGCCCTAAGAGAACGGCGGGCGACGGAAGAAGCGAGGATCCCGAAGGAAAGGGCGCTCGACCGCGGGAACAGGGGATGGGGCCCGGCCAAGGGGTTGGGGCCTTCGGGCGTTGGGGGCCCACCTGGGGGTCCTGGCGGGGGGGGGAGCGGAGAGTCCGTTTGGAGGTTATTTTTCCGGGATCTCCCTCATTGGAAGTTCAGCATTGGAGAGGGGCTATATGGTCGTCGAGGAGGCTTCGGGAAAACGGCGGCGCGGTGGCGGGTTTTCCACCCGCCACCCTTTGGGGGGTGGTCAGGATCTGTGTTTGTTTGTCCCCCCGTCGGGGGGGCCCAGGGAGGGGGATTTTTGGTCCGACGGGGGAGGCGGCGCCGTTGGCAAACTAGCGAGCACCTCGCGAGGTTTTGACACGGCTACCGAGTACGGCGGGCCCAGCGACCAACCGTCCCCCATTCCCCGGGGGGTCTGGGGTTTTAGGGTCGAATACTTGTCTTCCACCCCCTCTAGGGGTGGGGGGAATTGCGGTCGAGGCGGGGGCGGAAGGGAGGGGGGGTAACGGTGTGGTACAGAGGGAAAAAGGGGGCGGTTACGGGTTAGGTTGGATGGACCGAGGAGAGGGGGGGTTTATGTATGCTTTGGGGGCCCTTTGGGTTTGCGCTCTAAAAAAGGAGGTGAGGGAAAAGTTTGGCAGGACGAGTACGCGAAATTTTTTCCCCTTTTTACCGCTTGGAAAATTCAACATACCAAAAGGGAACGGGAAAAAAGTAAGAAGGAAGAAGGGGGAAAAAAAGGGGGGGGGGATTAATCCCCGAAAAAACCTTCCGAATTGGATGCGGGGCTTTTTGCCTTTTGGGGCCAGGTCTTTTGGGGAGGGGGCTCGGAAAAATTTTGCCCCGGGATTTTTTGTTCCGGATTCTATGCGGAGGCACAGAGGGTATATGGGGGGCAGGCGGGGCTCAGATATGACGAGAAATTTCGTCAGGGGAAAAGGGTCAGACGGCTTTTAGGGGGGATAAAAAGGGTCTAGGATTAGGGTTTAGGGTTTGGGCCCATGCGTAGGCCCAGCCCTTTGGGGGGGCCCTGGTCCCTTTGGGGACGCAGGGGGGTGCCGGGGTTCGGGGGGGTTCCCAAAAAGGTTTAAAGCAGGGGTTGTGGCGTTTAATGACAGCCCCAATGCAGATTTGGAGCGAATCCCTTTTTAAGCATGTCTGTTCATGGCGGGCCCCGCGCCCCAGGAGCGTCGCGTTTGCTTACGAAAAGGAAAAGGGGGGGGGGGTAATTTTCAGCAAGGGGGGACCCCGGTGGTCTAGCCGATGGAGCCGTACCAAGTAGGTCCCCCGGAAAAGGGGGCAGCTTTTTTGTTAAAAGGAGGTTTTGGTGGGGGTTTTTTCGGATCCCGGCACCAACATGAGGCCCCCTTTTCTTTTAAAAATGAGGTCGCTTATAACCCCGGAGGTGTTAAGGAGAAATTAGTAAGAAGTGTCATGGGTAAAAGGGGGGCCCCTTTTGGGGCCCTTGCCGGTGCCATTTGGTACCCCCCCTTTTTGGAGGGGTTTCCCTAAAAAAAAACCCAATAAGTTTAGTTTAATTTACCTTTTTTCCCAAAAGGGGTTTTTTGTAAATGATGGTATCGCCCCGGGAACTTTTTTCCCGTGGCTATACGTCTTTGGGAGGGCACTAAAAGGGGTTAGTTTGTATGGTCGGGGGGCCCCTCTTGGGCCAAGACAGCTTTGAGTCCGCTTTCGGCTGTTCCCGGTCACCCGGATATGATGGTTATGGGTTTTTTTGGGAGGGTTCATTTTTTGTTGATCGTTGCCTGAAAGGGGGTGTTCGATCTCTTGCTTTTTTTTTGAAGCATTGTTTCCTTTTTGGAATGGGTTTGGTACGGGACGTGTCAGGTTTTTCATCTTTTTATCCATACTTGGCGATTTTTTATGCTTGGGCCCCCAGCGGCTCTGGGGGTTTGGGGTCGCTGTTGGCATCAATGCAGGGGTGGCAACCCATTTTGGGGTCCATTACCCCCGGACAAACGGGGGTCCTCGACATCAATCAATTTTTTTGGGGGAATCGGCATTGACCTTTATGGAATGTGCTTCCCAAGGGGAAAATTTGGGGGGACTTGAGAGCAGAGGTTAGGAGGTTTTGGTATGTAAAAAGGCGACAGAGGGAAAGCAGTCATTATGGGAAAAATTTAAATTTTTCCTTTGGGGTTATGCCCATGGGGAGGGGTTTTTTCGGCGGTTGGGGCAGGCGACGGCGGGGGTTAAAGGCTCCTCATCATTTTGTGAGGTTGTCGGTAGGGATGAAGGAGGATCTGGGTGGGGATCCTTTTGGCGCTTTTTAACGAGCGCTCCTTATTTTGGACAAGGCCTTGTAATGCGGACATAGTTTTACGGGTGCGGGGGTAGGAGGTTTTTGGGGCTACTGCCAGGGGGGAGTGGTGTGCGGGGCATGGCCCCCCAGAAATGGTTCAGTTCAGGGTTTGTTAAGAACTTTTGGGACATTGGAGTGTTCCAAGTTTTGCGGTTGAATTTTTGGGGGGGCCCCTTTGCGAATCAAAAAAATTTTATTTTAACTGTGATAAATGGGGGTGGTTCCGGCCCCTTAACTCTCTGTCGGCTTATTCCCCCCGGTTTTGGCCTTTTTGCGGATTTGGTATGCGTGGGTTTTGGAATTAAATATATGGGTATTAGCTCGACATGACCTGGGGGTAAAAATGATTAGCTGATCCTTGTCTCGTTCCAGTGGGAGCGTTTTCGGGAGCTGGGCCCGAAAGCAGCGCGGAGGGGGGGGAGTTGTCCCCGGAGGGTTTTGGGCCTTGGTTTCATACGCAAAAGGGTTAGGCATCGGTAGCCCGGCAATGGGGTTCTATTGCAAGTCTTGGGGGGTGTGGGTGTGTGGTTGGCGGGGGTGGGCCTTTTGTTACAGAGGAAAAGGGGGCGTCTTTTTAGTCTTATTGGTCATGTGTGTAACGAGGGTTGGTCAGTTTCCCGGGTTTCCGGGTTTATGTCAGGTCTAGCCTTTGGTTTTAAAGCAAGGGGTGGGCTGACCTAACCCAAGACATTCGGATGAGGAGGCATTGAGGGGGTTTCGGGGGGCGGGGGTTGGGGGCGGCTCGGCGCCCCGTGGTTTTTCAGCTTCTGCAACGTTTGGGAGAAAAGTTGGATTTCAATTTGCAGATCAGATTTTTAGGTGGGGCTATTTCGCCCTTTCATTTCATTTGCTTTTTTTTGGGGGTTTTTAGGATAGGGAAATTTGGGTTTTCCAAACAAAGGGGTAGTGGAGGTTTACGGGAGGACTGCAGTGTTTAGCCGGGGGTTTGTCGAACCCGGGAAAACGATCAAAAAGGATCAAGCGGGTAGGGGCCGAAGGTTTTTTGGGGGATGAAACCCGAAAAGTGCCGGGGCCTGTTTCTGGAATATGCCAGCAGTGTAGAGGGGGGCAGGGGCCCCCTAGGGGAACGCAGATGGGGGTTTTTTTTATCACGTTTCCAAATTTAAGGCAGTTTTTTGGCGATGTTTGGGGGTTGGGTTGGATCCTTACATTTCGCCCCATTAATTTCGAATTGGGGGTAAGAAACAGGGGTTGGGGTTTGGATTTTCGGGGTCAGTTCGGAGGATTTGGGAGATTGGGGAAACGGATCGATACAAGCTATACATCCCCCTCTTTTTGGTAGGTTTTCCCCAGAATTTTTATGGGGGGGGGGGGGTAATTTTCCTCGCTTCCCTGGGTTTTTTCGGGGTTTGAGATGTTTTTGGAGTTTTTGTGTCTCTTTTTTTTATTCTAGGGCAAGGGGTACGGTCTGGATTTTTGGCCTTTTTTGTGCCTGGGGCGGAGGAGCAGGCTGGTGAAAAAAGGTGAAAACGGGGATTCCGGAGACGGTGGCGGTGTTCGGTGGATTGGAAGCGAGGCCTCCAAAGGGAATCAAGTTTTTGCGGGGTTTCCGCGTTTTTTCACCTGGGACAGGGTAGGGGTGTGTTGGTTTTCCATGCCGGGGGTAATGATTTGGGGATGCGAATAGAGACTTAATAAGGGATATCGGGATGATTTCCTGGGATTTTTACCAGGTAATCTGGGGCCCGGTTTCGGGTTTTGGGGGATATGTTCCTAGGTTGTTGCAGGGGGGGATCAAACGGCGGGTATTTAATAGGGCAACATTAAATAAAAAAGCGGGGGGCTTTTTGTGTCAGGAAAGGGGTTTTGGGGTGCGGATAGAGAGTGGATTGGGGGTGGAGACTTTTGGGTAGGGTGGCGTCCCCTTTAACGCGGTTTTGGCTAGATTTTTGGTTTTGGGTTTAAGAAGGTTGGAACTCTTGGGGTGTTGGGGGCTTTGCCCCATGAGGTATCCCGGTGTAGCTTGGCGGGGTTGGGGGCCTTGGAGTCTGTGGAAAGTAGTGGGGGGATCAGGTCAGGTCCCAATTTGGGGGAGGGCCGGCTTGGCGAAGATTGGGCTCCACGGGGGGTCCTTGGGCAGTGATGGAATGCAGCGCCCGAGGTGGCTTTTGGTGCCTGAAGCCGGGGGTGAGGCTGGGGGGAAAATATGGGGGGAAAGAGGAAAAGGGTTGCCCAGGCTTTGGGTTATGGTTTTAGGGTTTTCGGTCAAGGACCTCAGCCCAAGCTTTGTCTGACTATGGGGCCCTTTGGGGGGATGGGTATTTGGTATTTACTCATTTGGCATGTGTTGTTTGATTAATTTTCTTGTGTTTTAAATAAAATGGTGGTGGCCAATTTATCCCAAATTGATGTTCCGTGGGATTCATTAAAAGGTTTGGGGGTGGGGGTTAATTGGTCAATACCTAAGGGTAGGCGCTGCTTGGGTTTATGTTTTGTGCAGTGTTCTCTAGACTAATGGTTAACAACAACCAAACCCTCAAAAGAGATCAGACTGTGGTGGTGGCTCTCCATGCTGCTACATGTATGGTGGTCACCCAGACAGGAAGTTGGCTTACACCAATGCAAGCTGAAGCAGAATTCACTATGAGCGAAACAGCAAACAAATCCCTCAGAAAATAGGGGCACACCCCAGGCAGAGTTGATGACATGTGGGGCTTCATGCTGACCCTTTATGAGCTATTTGGGGGGTTTATATAGGACGAGTGAAACGTGGCTGATCCCCGTACTCCATGGGAAAAGTTCAGAGGAGCTCCCGGGTCTGCTACATCTGTATGGTGTCAGAACAAAGCGGGTTATTTGGACGCCCCGCTCCAATTCTTCCATGCGGTGAAAAGTTGTTGGAGTTGTGGGGTCCCCCGAGGGGGGGCAGTGATGGGGGAAAGCCGGGGGGGGTGGGGTGTGGTCATATTGATGGTGAACCATCCAAATTTGGATTATTATCAGGGAGGGGAAACTGAGGGCCCGGGATGAAAAAAATATGGGGAGGGCCCGGGCGTTACCCAAAGCTACATAAAACATACATTCCCACATTTAATGTAATCCCCCGTGGGGGTTCTAAGCCCCCCCCCCCTTTTGATACCATTATGAGTGGTGGAGGCTATCTGCTGGCGTGTATTAACTCATGTTCATGTGTAGTGCTGGTGGATTTAAAAT
>JAODAL010016992.1:0-79078 GCA_025379985.1 Phyllomedusa bahiana
ACTTGTTAGATCCTTTTTGCGGATCCGAAAAAACAGATCACAAAAACGTCGTGTGAACAAGCCCTTAAGCTTCTTCCCACTGCCAATCCCTTTCCTGTTTGTCCATTGCCCAGCAAATTCAGTTCAAACTATTAACCATAGCCTGTTTCCTTCATACATCTCTGCCTTAATCTCGTTTTACCCCTCCAACCACCTCACAAAAGGGGTTAAAATAAAAGGCCTCGGGCCAACTGGCCTGGGTTTAATTATATTGGAAAATGTGAGTAACAGCCAGCCCGTGACGAGGAAAGAGGAGGAACCAAAACCCTTTTTACACTGCTCTTGCATAAAACAGAAAAGGGGACCACAGGCAGAAGAAAAACCTGACATAGGGGGACTGTTTAAAAGCCAACAGGCAACAAAAAAGATTAGAGGGAAAAATAGGATCGGACCCTCAACGTTACCCCTTTCCCCTATTCTCAGCCCCAGCATCTTTGAAGCAGCGGGGGAGCTAAAAACGAAAACCCCATGCAGCAGATAAGAAGCACCGTAAAGACCACAGGACACAGTGAGTTAACGGTAGTGGGTACCGGACTGTTTCTCTGGCCCTAAGGCTATGTTCACACGGCTTATTTCAGAAAGTATTTACGTCGGATTGCCGAATATAAATACGTTCCGAAATCAGGTGCAAATCAGTTGCAAATAAATGCCACGTATTTGGAACTGATTTCCCGACGGATTCACCATCCCATTCATTATATTGGTGAATCCGCCGGAAAAATTCATTCACATTTTTGTGCGGTGGATTGTGGCGAACGCGAAACTTTTTCCCCATTAAAAAATTAAAACGGCCGTTCTTGTTTGTAACCGTAAATACGGCTGCAAATCCGTTGCAAAAAAAACCCCGTGGAACGGGCCTAACAGTGTACAAGGACATAAGGCAGTGGGGAAGAAAAGCACTTGAGGGAAAAGACCAGGTTCTGTCACAGAAAAAATTCATCAGTTGTGGACATTGTAGCAATAAATATCAAGGTTGACCACAAATGTGTCCAAGTTTTTAATTTTAGCCTACTGTGTATTTGCGTTTGACACCCCTTCATTAGAAAGTAGTCTCCTCTGCTCCCCTTTGCTGTTCTCATACAGCCCCTCCAAGATTTTCTTTGCTTCTTAAATTATGGAAACGCTCCCAAAAACCCATCAGATCTCTTCACCTTTCAAAATACAAAGCACCCTAAAAACCCATCTTTGGATAGCCTAAATTTTAAAAAAACCCGCTGCTATGCACCATAATACATCTCCGTCCCTCACCTTCTGTCCCCTTCCACCTTTTAGACTGCACGTTCTCACGGCCAGGGTCCTCTCTCCTTTTGTCCCATCATTTGTTGATTGTGTACCTGTTTTAAAGTGGTTTTTTTTAAAAACCCCTTTTCTCGCCAATGTCTTAGGAGGCGGACACTAGGCGGACCAAATGCATTGGGCTCGCCCCGGTGGCCTTTTCCCCCTGCTGTGCCAGGTGCCCAGTTTTCAGCCTAGTGCCCATGGGATCAGATGTTCCCCAACTTGGGGGAAATTTTTCCCTCGTTTGCTTTATGGAAGGTGGCCTTCCGGGGGCCATTCTTGACCCGCTGGTGTTGAACGGGCGGTGTGTCATGCAAGTCCCCTTTATTGGTTCTGTATAAGGACAAGGTGGTTTTGCTTCCTGTTCCTACGTTCCTCCCTAAGGTGGTTTCATCTTTTCATATCAATAAGGACATAGTTCTGTCCTCTTTTTTTTCCCCCTCGCCATCTCATCGTCAAAAAGGGCATTTCATTGTTTGCGTGATCGGGCCCTTCATTTTCCCTCTGTTAGGAAACCTTTGGTGCTTTAAGCCCGCTTTGCCATTCAAAGGGGTACCGGGGCCTGGCGGCCTTAAGGTCCCTTGCCCGCTGGGTCCGTTCTGCAATTTCGAAACCTATCGGTTAGGGGGGAACCCCCTCCGTATTGGGGGCACTGCTCCCCAACAAAACGGGTTTGGGGCCTCTGGGCGGTTAGGATCAGGGTTCGCGCTAAGGGTGCAAAGCTGCCCTGGGCTTCGGTCCAACTTTTTTCTAAGTTTACCAGATTCACCCAAGGGCTGTGGGCCCCCAAAGTTGGCGAAAAAAAAATTGGATTTTTGTATTACTGTAAAAATTTTTTTTTCCCCCTTTATTCATTAGGGAAACCCCGGTCCCGCCCCCATTTTTTCTCCATGGAATCGGTGTGCTTTTTTTCTTCCTCTCGGCCCGGTTTTTTTACCAACTGATCGCCCGGGGTCGAGGAGGGGTATAGTCCCCCGGGGCGGGTCCCAAAACGTTTGGTCGCCTAATGTTGCCTCCTAAGGGGAAAGGGGCCCATACCCAAGGTGCTGTGTCCCCCAATGAATCGGACGAGAAAAGGATTTTACAGTAAGTACAAAAATCCAATTTTTGGCTGTGCGGCTTTCCGAAATTAACTGCACTTTTAAAGAGAGTAATAATCCCAGGTGCCTGTGGTAGCTGTATTCTGTGTATAGGTTAAAACCAAAAGATATACACCATAACATAATTTTGTTTTCACTTAGGACCCAACTTTTAAACCATGTCAGATGAAGACGCACTTCTCCCTGCCGTTTCCAGTAAATTATATTGGGGAATGTATAAGGACTGTTCCGTATGTGCATGCTGACTATGCCAGGTACAGTTATTACAAGGGTTGTATCTAGTGAATATGTAGCATCCTACATAAAACTGAGTAACTTGGATAATTTATTCACTTTCACCATAGATCTTTTTTTTTTTTTGGTTTAGCCTTCGTTTACTTGCACGAGTAATGACTGCAAAGTTTCTCCATGGCGAGATCCGGGAAAAAGGAGGAGCCTATGGTGGAGGGGCCAGGCTGAGCTTCGATGGAGTGTTCACCTTCTACTCCTATCGGTAAGAGGAAAACCACCCTCTAAGTAAAGACTGTAGAATTATTACGAGAGAGTCGCTCATGTTTACTTATGTTCTAGAGATCCAAATTCGCTTTCAACATTGTCCACATTTGAAAAGGCAATAGACTGGGCCAAGTCTGGAAAGTTTACTACACAAGACCTTGACGAAGCCAAATTGTCCGTGTTCTCAGCGGTGGATTCTCCTGTTGCTCCTTCTGACAAAGGTATGTTTAGGGCTTGCATCATGAATAAGGGGCTCCTTGTCGAAGAAAGGTAGGTTTATGTTGAGGATGGCACAGTCTCCTTAACCCTCTCCCACTTTCTATACACAAGTTTTTTGTCTTGTGACATTCCCACAACAGTTTACTGGTGAGTTGTCGCCTTTCTGGGGATTAAAGCATTGCACCGAGGGAGACACTGAAGATGTTTCACTGAATACAGTCTCCACCTGCTGATTTATTTCTATAGTTATAAGGCCTCGTTTGACTCGGCCATAATATGTCTTTATTGTTTTGGTCTCTATTAAAGGGGTTTTGCCACGATGTAATGTTGATGTGGGATTCTCCAAAATGGGTATTTAATCACTTTTCTAAATATATGTGATTACAAAAAGTGAAGCCTCTGAGAGCTACAACATTTCTCAATCCCCCTTAGTTACCTGAAAGTTTGCATTAGACACGACCAGAGGAGCTGACAGGCCGCGCTTGTGTGAAACACTTCTTATCTGATGACAGGGAAAATGAATGAGCTTTCAAAGGACTGGGGAGAAAGTGCAGTGTATGAGCCTGTGTCTTGCTGTATAGATAATCCACTGTTGTAATGTTATTATTTAAGTTGAGTCACTGTGTCTCTCCCTATCAGTCTTATTTTGTAAGAGCTGTATACATACCACAGGCTGCATTCAGTCTAGACTAAGCACTGATCTCTTCTCCTCTCACAGCTGGAGAGGCAGGGATCAACACACAATTGTGCTGTTTCCTGATTATAGAAGCCCTGCAGTGTAATTCTGTTTCTTCTGGCTGTGCAGAGTGAAAATGTGCCGGTCCCTTACTCTGAGCGAGAGGCAGGAATGCAAGCTCCGTGAATACGACCGGGGGCTTAACAGAATGTAAATGAGCTCTCAGCTAGTGAAATGGAAGGAGGAGGGATCCGACCAGCACTGGAGATCAGTGTAAACAGAAGATAAGGGATCCTGTGATAACAAGGGAGCTTTGCTAATGACATCCAATTGCAAAGTTGCTTATATTCATTGTCCCCTTATTCTGAACACCATTTAATGAAATGATACAACCCTTTTAACTAATGCCATCATCCCAGAACCAAACACTGTGGGGAGGTGACCCTGAGCGTTACTCATACTAATTTATTCACAGTCATCCCGTGCACTGTGATGCTGTTTTAAAGAGAACCTGTCACATAGTTTATGCCCCCCTTGCTGAGGACTGCACAAGCCAGTGTCAGACCTGCTGTTCCCAGCACTGCGTCCCTTATTCTGTAAGTTGCTGGAGTCTGAGTATTTCATTCTTAAATCTGCAGTTTTCAGCCAGAAGAGTCAGTCATTTTTTTCATTCCCCGCCCACCTTAGACTAGCCCCGCCCACTTCACAACTGATTAACTTATTACTTTGAATAGGTAGAAACATGAGAATAACTGCCAGTGGGCGGGGCTAGCCTTTGGAGGAAGGGGCTAACACCTACTCATGAATAAGATTTGAGGGGTAAATGCTCTAAAGCCGCTGCATCTTACAGAATAAGGGGCACAGTGCTGGGAACAGTAGGTCTGACACTAGCTTGTGCTGCCCTCAGCAAGGGGGGCATAATCTATGTGACAGGTTACCTTTAAAGTAATGCTCTGAGAGTCTGTCTGAGCTGACAAGCCAAAGGTGACTGAGCCAAGGATGTGGTGATCTGAACAGGCATATATGTGTGACTTACATGTTGCTGGCTACTGCTTCTGCCTGGATGCCACATTTTGCTGTTGGGGGATGGGGGTTACCCATCAAGCACACACGACTCACGGAGTGAATGAAGTATTAATACCTCAAGGACAGACTCCTCAGATTTTTGTTGTTGGGGAATTACAGAGGAAAAGAGGCAGCTGCTTGGTACAGTGGAGCAGAACATCCAGGCTTTGGGCGCTGGACCAATATGACCTCTGTAGCTATCCACTGTTAATGGCACATCCTAGTGATGTGTTAATTATATTGTTAGCGAGACCCCCTTTAAGCCAAACTAGAATTCTATTGTAATGCAGTCCTACTGACGCTAAGCCAGTAACAATGTTGGGTTGTAGTATTTTGTTTTCAGATCTTAGCATCAGGCTTCAAAAACAAAATTCTGTAAAGAAGTGCTCTCAGTATGTAATGCATCACATGCCAAACCTCTAACCTTCATCCACTCTGTAATAGGCTGAACCTTACACCTACACTGTGGTTTGCTTCAATTACTTGGTGCCTTTTCAATCACCTATAACATAAGTGTTTGTATTCTAGGCATGACTCTCTTCCTGCATGGTGTAAGTGATGAGATGAGACAGAGGCATAGAGAGCAACTGTTTGCCGTCAGTCATTCCGATCTCATTAATGTCGCCAGCAGGTAAGTGTAATATTGCTAAGAGTACAGCTCTGGAAAAAATTAAGAGACCACTGCAAAATTTTCAGTTTCTCTGATTTTTTTCTCTTCAATGGCCTGTGTTTTTGAGAAAAATATACATTATTTTATTATATAAACTACTGACAACATGTCTCCGAAATTCAAAGCAAAAAATGTTGTATTTATTTGCAGTAAATGAGACATTTTCAAAAATAAAAAATGAAGCCGCACTGTCAGACCTCAAATAATGTAAAAGAAAACCAGTTCATATTTCTTTAGAAACAATAAATCTAATGTTTTAAGCCAGGAAGAATTTGCTTTTCAACTCCTTTGGCATGGTAAAAGTTATTCTTTTCATTCGAATTCCTTTGGCCTATTCCTAGCACTTGTTTTGCCATCCAGCTTGTCCTATTGCAAGAGGATTGTGAAGACCACAGCAGTGTTTTTTATACTTTCCTTCATGAAATAAAGGTTTGGTTCAGGTGATACCTTCAACGAAGCACATTAAGTAGAATGAGGTGGACTTTGGTTGAAATTCAACTGACACTGGAATGGAGTGGCCGTCAGACATGTAGAGAGGCTGATTTTTAGAAAACTGTGCAGTGGTCTCTTAAGTTTTTCCAGAGCTCTATGTTCTGACATTGGGCTGGTGTTGCACTAGATGTACTGCTTATGAAATCTGTAGGTTGAAACTGCAAGGTTAAAGATGACTTGTGACATCTTCTGACAGGTCTATTTTAGTAAATATTAAATTGTGGAGTAACGCTTCTGGAGCATATTCTCTAATAAAGCTGTGTTGTGCTGTTCCTCTTATTCCTACTAGAAATTTGTTACTGAATGTATTACTGAATCCACATTAGAAAAGCTTGAAATTCATGGCAAATAATATTATTTCACGCCTTACCAACATTTGCCATATCACATATACATGAATGAAATGGCTGAGTGCCAAGCAGTTACATGGCAGCAGGGGGTCTTATGAAGATCCTCATGGCTGCTATGTTACTACTTCCCCCTGCCATAGGCAGAAGGTAATAAAAGAGCAACTGGTACACCGTTCTGTAATATGTTCATATTGCAGGACAATGTGCAAGTGATAGTGCACCCTAGAAGTCAAGTACACTTGTGGGAGTAAGAGTGCAAGGAGAAAAAAAAGTTTTATTATTAAAAACAGAAATATTAAAATTCAAAACCACTCCCTTTCACTATTTTACAAATGGACAAATTACACACAGGCTTTTGCGGACGCAGGGATACCAACTATCTATTAAAATATACCACAACTTCTCAACAATTAAGTCAGTACAACCACCAAAAATCACTACAAGTAACAAATACTGACTAAAACAAATTACCTTCATTAAATATTACATAAAAATTGAAAATATTTAAAAACACACCAATTAGTAACTGAACAGGGTTACACAGAAGCCAATAAAACAGATATGGATGGGGGCAGATTTCATTCAAATAAAACAAAATATAATATTGTATTAAGACTGTTCATGATATCCACTTATCACACTATGTTCAATAGTAAGGGGTGATGGTAATCAGGTAATCTAAATCAAGTGACACAAAATATACAACCCAAACATATGTGAAACTGTTATCCCATAGAAACCATGAAAAATCTAACCCAATCTCATATACCTGTACTGGCGTCCGTGTATGGACACAGTCCCGACGCGCGGCTTCCTCTTATTACAATATTATATATCGTTTTATTTGAATGAAATCTGCCCCCATCCATATCTGTTTTATTGGCTTCTGTGTAACCCTGTCCAGTTACTAATTGGTGTGTTTTTAAATATTTTCACTTTTTGTGTAATATTTAATAAAGGTAATTTGTAGTAGTCAGTAATTATCATCTATTAAAATAGAATTTTGTGTGGCATACACCATAGAAGAAGAAAAATATCCAGTGGCAAAATAGTTTTTTTGTGGTAATTTTGTGTCTCAAAAAATTGGAATAAATAGTAATCTAAAAGTTCCATGTATCCCAAGATGGTACCACTATACTACAGTGTGCAGAAAAATAGTCCGTTACTCAGGTCTATAGATTTAAAAAAAAAAAAAAAAAGTCACTGAAAATTGTTTTGCAGCGTAAATTTTAAAAATATAAATGTAGTAAACCATGAGGGAAACTCTACAAATGTGGTAACACTGAAATCGTACCAACCTGCAGAAAACAGACCTCATAATGTACAGTGAACTTCATAAAAACAAAATCCCCACAGAAATGGCACAGTTGGGTTTTCACGCTCCATTTCCACAAAGAATTTTGTCGGGGTTTCCAGGTACCTTTTATATGGTATGGTCAGTGGTACCATTTAAAAAGTACATCTTGACCCACTAAAAACAAGCCCTCATAGGTCTATGTAGACGGAAATATAAAAATGTTGTGGCTCTTGCAAGGAGAGGAAAAATCGTTGTGGTGTTAAGAGGTGAAAAATATAGTGTAAAGAAAGCAGGAGAACTAATATGTGTCTTGTCCTTCACAGATATTTAGCTATTGGTCAGTGCACACACGGGATGTCTATTCTGGGCCCTGAAAATGCAAGTATCGCAAAAGATCCAACCTGGATTATTCGGTGAGATTATTCTTCATGAAGAAGAGGAGTTCTTATGAGAAGACAGATTATTAGTCCTTGTAAAGGATATCTATTTATAAATGCATTGTGAGGTCATTCTACATTTATTTTATAAACTATTAACATTTCTTGCAAAACTAGAGAATTAAAAGTCTTACAAAATATTTTGTCTCAATGTTTTTGTTTTTATTTTTTTTACGTACCTCCGGTCTGATGTTTCTTTGAGTCTATATTCCAAAGCCAACTGCCATTAAAGGTGTTTTCTCACCATGCTGTTTCCAGGCAGTTTCAATTTGCCGCTTGGTCGGCTTGGGTGGTTTACAGCGTGATTGGGCATTTTACAGCCCTCTAAAAATAGCAAAGCATTACACTGACATAACTAATCTAATCTTGTTAGAGATAAGAACTGCTCTGTCCTACCATGATGACATCACTCTTTGATCTCTGTCTCAACAAGAAGGGAGAGCAGGACTGTAATCAGAGAAACCTGTGTGCACCAGAAAATGAAACTATCTCCAAGGGGGGGGGCAATATAAAAAAGACCAATGTATTGTCTGTCCATATATATTCAAAGCGTATCCCTGTAGTGAGAAAACCCATTTAATTACTGTACCATAATCTAATATGGGAAAAAAATTTCCCTTTTTTTCCTGCGCCTGCTAAGGCTCTGCTAAGGCTCTGTTCACCTGTCCGTTGTGGTTTCCATTTATAATGGAAATGTTATGGTGTGCCGGATCTATCCTATAACAAATACCACCAGGTTCGGTATTGGTGTCAACTGATTTTGCTTTAGTTATGTGATAAGAGATTTTATGTGCTCTGGGTGCGCACAGGTTTCCATGGTTACCTGGTTGCCTAACCATAACTGGATTATCTGATTACAGGAGAGAGCTTAGAGCAGGGAGTGACTAAACCATGTATGAACGTCCGGAGCAAACTATCTTTAACAAGATTACAGATAAGCAGTTGTTTTCAGTCCTCAAAGCACATGTAACTTTTGTTTACTGCAAACTAGCTCTCCTGCACTTGTCAGTGTAACCGCTCAACGTTACAGAGAAGTGAAAGAAAGCACTGCTATAAACCCACCCACCCTGAGGAAAGTGAGGTGTAAAACTGCTTGTGACTCAGTGAAACAGCTTGACGGGGAAAGAAAAAAAAAACCTGAAGTTCATATTTTTGCTTGAGCGCACAGTAGTAGACTAAATTTTATTTGTCCTTCGTTGTGCAATGCATTTAAGATATCAATCTTGTCACATCCTATTATGATGTCTTGTAACTGCAATAAGCACAAGTGAAACAGAAAACTTTTGACAGACACCATTGTAAAACTGGTGGCCATCAAACCTTTCACTAGCCCTTAGACTGCTCTCCCGGGCAGGAACAGTTTATTTTTTTATGCTTTTATAATGCTAAAAAAGTTTTTCTTATGAATTACATAGATAATAAAAATGTTTACTACCAGTACTCATGATCCAAATAAATCCGGTCACTGTTCACACTTGGCCTCTGGTGGAAAGCAGCTTGTTTTTTTGAAATTTTAAAAACGGTGCGTCAAAGCACTATTTTACCATTCACCAAGGAAACCCATTATTTTTCGACCCTTTAAAAACAATCGGTTAAGCGGTTAATGTGCACTGAGCCGTAACAAATTTACGGAGTTGTCTAATGTTAGAAACAAAGGGCTGCTGTTTTAACAGAAACTCTGCCAATCTAGTCTATAGGTTATGCTTGAATAGGCTGCAATACCGGACAAAGCCCACAGACAAAAGAGGCACTGTTTCAAAGGCAAAGAGAAGAAAATCTCTGTGCACCATGCAAGGTGACTTCTTCTGAGACTTTTAGAGGTTAAACTTTTGGTGGTAATTAATTGCACCAGGACTGATCGTCTTCGTGGACGCAACAAAATGTGGCCTTTTCCGTGTAAATACATTCCCCCCTTTATATGGGGGTTTTTTTCAAAACGCCCCAATAAGTACGGGCAAAAATTTTTCGATCGTATTTACATGGCGAAAATACGTCGCAGAAATATGCCTTGTGTGAACGAAGAGGCGTATTTTACATTGGGATCAATGCTAATCTAATTGTTCCTTATTTGAAACGTATTTTTGGGGGCGTATTTGCAGAGTTTTACGTCCCCCAAAATAGCCCCCAAAAAGCCGGTGTGAAAAAGTCTTAGGGGATGTTCACACGGCGGATCTGGCCGCGGGTTTCAGCGCGGTTGCTGTGGCCAAACCTCGTCCAAACCTCACCTCAAACTCATGTCTCCCGACGAAGTTTATAGGCGCGGGTTTCGGCACGGTCGCGGTTGGGGCGTGGTTTTGAGCGCGGTTTGCGGCGAGGTTTTTGCCCATACAAATTTATAGGCAGGACTAAACCCGCGGCAAAAAGCACCGTGCGGACACCGCGCCGAAGACTCGCTGCCAGGAATTGACCGGAGACTTCTCAAACACGCGCACAAGGCCGCGACAAAAACCCACGAGTGTGAATACAACGGGTTTTTGGAAAACCATGTAATAACTAACGTTTGGGCGAAATTTTGGACGAGTTTTGGCCCGCGCAACCGCGCCCAAGTCCCCCATGACTAAGCCTTTAGGGTTCTTTCACACGGGGGTTTTTTTTTATGCGTTTTTTCGGATGCGTTTTTTAGGAAAAAGGCACAGCAATTATGCTTAATTTCTGCTAAAAAAAATGCACTAAAAATGCGCTGGTGTAAAAGCCCCCAAGGTTTGTTCACAGGGGTTAATTGCGGGATAATTACGCCCCGAATTAGCGTGGGGGACGGGGGCGGGGCGGGAGCGGGGGAAAAGGGGGGGCCGGAAACTTCGCGGCCCAAGACATCACTGCAGGGGCGCGAAACCCCGCTAGAAAGGACATGTCAATTATTCCCCGCCCGGGGGATTCCCCGGGGCGGGGGGGGACGTAATCCATAGTTTCTAGAAACTGGAATTACCGAATAAAAGGGGCCTTTTTGGCCCGAAATTGGGAAATCCGGCGCGTATTAGGAAAAAAAATCGCCCTTTTTTTAAGCCGTGTGAACTGGCCTTTCTGGAACAGGGATGCTTTTTACCACGATGGTAGAAGCATAACATGCGTTCTGCATTAACTTTCCCGTAGCTCTGTCTTTTTGATGTTTTTTTTTGTTTACTTGGGTTAGGGTTGGACTGATCTTAATTATATCCCCAGAGTTTTTTTTTTTTTCTTCTTCTTCTTATTATTATAAAAAGATGTGATCCTTGCTGACCAGATTCAGGTCAAAGTCAAATTTAACCCAGATGTCAGCGATTTGCACCAGAAGGCAACCCCCAGGTTACCAACCCCCCCGACATAGACAAAGTTTGTTATCAGTTTTAAGCAAGTTTACTTTTTATCGACAAAAAATTTCCCCACACTTTTAAATTTGCAAAGTTCTTTTTACAAAAAATGTATCTGCAAATCTTTATGAGAAAAATACAGAAATCTAGCAAACATACTGTAAATATGAATCCATTACATCTCCTTCAACACAACGTGTAATAGACATATAACGTGATTACACACAACACACAGGAAACATTGCAGCTCATTCTCATCTGTGGCAATATATCTGGAAAGAAAAATAGAATAAACTCTGGAGAGTGAGCGCTGTGATGTATATCCTTCATACAATTTCCTCTGTAATATTCCTACCACTACTTCTCTTTCAGACATAATGTGGAAATTGTGTGGACATAAAGTGCTGGAATAATATAATTTAAATTACAAAAGATAAAATGGATAACCATTACATAAGAGAGCAGTAAAGCACACAATGGAAATGGAGACAGGCTATGGTACGAGGCATGATGATGGGGTGCGTAGCTTTAGATGGCTCCTGCTTCTGATCCTTTTGGTCTGGGTACATGAACGTGTTCCAGCTGCCCGGCATCTGAAATGTCATAGCTGGTCTTGTACTTGGCCAGGATTTTCATCAGCGGTCTCAGCTTCAGCCACCACTGCTCCTTTGGAATTCTGTGTCTGGGTTTGGAAAGCAAGAATGAATCAGAATATTTTCTAATATACTTTTCATTTCCATTCCTGACCATTGGCAAGAGCTCTGCTTGCTGTCATTTAAATTGGAATCTTTGCTTCCAGTGGATAAAGATCTGTCCTGAGTAAGTGCATAGCTCACTACACGACTGATATATGAACAGTAAGGCTATGTCTATACAGCACTGGATTCTGGTTGGATTTTCAGCGGATTCAGTACTCAAAATCCACCTATACCCAGTGCTATGTATACCGCAATGAAAAATCCATGCTATAGTCTACACAGCACAGATTTTTCTGGGTTAGTTCCAGTGGATTTTTAAACCTGCTGGATATTCCACAGCATTGTTCAGATATTGCATTTTTTTAGGCCGTTTCAAAACAGAATATGAGGTGTTAATAGTTTGAGGATATTTTTTTTTTCTTTTTCTACGTTGATGAGACATGCACAGCTCTGGTAAACGCCACCTTTATTGCTGAGTGGCATGGTAAGCCCCGTTCACATGTTCAGCCTACACTGGTTAGTGTTAACAGACCCTAATCAGCTGACAAATATACAAAGACTCGCTTGTCGTCTGATCGGATTGTTTATATAGGCATAAATGTGCTGCCACCATGGGGCAAACTGGTGCCCAATCAATGGAGTAAAAGGGTTATGCTCACCACAATGATTAGCTTTTAAAATTTAGGCAAACATTAGTAAAGACTTTTCCCAAATACATTGCTGTTCAGACTTTTGCTTCCTTTCAGAGTTAGAGCAGTTTAAAGAAGGCTGCCTAGGTTACCAACCACCTCTCTCTACCCTATTTTAACATTCCTAGCCAGAATGGTGATATCACTCCCTGCTATGTTGTCTTCAGCGATACCAGCACTGCGAGCTTAATTTATCTTACTTGATACAAAATCGCTCTGTAGACCTTCTGCCATGTTGTTAAAACCCTCACCAGACAATATCCTCTCAAGATGAGGCTCAGCTAGGAATAGCACAAGATCCGATTTGGCAATGTATGCTGAGAAACCCAGCCACCGCTGCGAACAGAAAATGTGAGCCTGAAGTTAGTTGTGAAGAGCAGGCTCTGTGTAACAGCATGGTGAGAACACCCTTTTAGCGATGGTGAGAACACCCAGACAGTGGGTGCTGGTAAAAGGCCCTTTAAACGAGCGATGAGCGACATTTCCTTTTTCTGTTCAGTGCTGGCTACTCAATCTACAGGCCGTCGTTAAATGGTCACAGATTTTTGTGTCGGATAGTTGCGCTATCGATTTTAGTGCACAAATATAAAACATAATAATAAAAAGAAGCCTGTTACAAAAAAAAAATAAAACAAAATATCGCAGTAATGGACTGTGTTGCGTTTAAGCAGCAAAATCTGCATTTTATTGTTGATTTGATGTGGATTTTGACTCTTATTCCTGACGGATTTGTGCGCCGTATTGAGCGCACAAATCCGCCGTGAATAAGGGGCGGGGGACGGGGCGGGGCCAGGTAGCGCGTGGGGGCGAGATACCCGGGCCCATAGACATATGCATTGAGAGTTTACGGCGCGTACGCCGAGGCGGTGTGAGGAGCGATCGGTAATTCCACTGTTTCTCAATGGAGCAGTGGACTACCCTGTATATGTGCTGCCGAGGATGGCGCCGCCGTACTGAAGGCGCAAATCCGGCGCGTCAGTTACAGGAGCCAATACGACGGCGCATAAATAAGCAAGTGTGAACGAGAGGCCTTAGGGGACCGTTCAACGGATTATTTTGCCGCGGTTGGAGCGTACTGCGCGCGGATTGTGTCGGCGCTTCAGTACCGGCTCCAATCCATAGCAGCAATTACCCGGCTAATCCAATGTATTCTATAGAGCCAACATGTGGATTTCCGTCGCTCCTCAGCTCGGCGAATACCGCCGTGGAGCGGGGGACTGTGACTTGCACATTATACAGCGCAATACGCGCCTGTGGACGTAATGGAAGTCTACTGGAGGCCGCGCGGCGGTAAGCCGCACCCCCAGCCCACATTATTTCAAACCATGATTTGCTTGAGCGCAATCCGGATCGCAGTTTACGGCTTGATTAAAGACCGTGGTGATCACGGGCTTTGGCTATGTTCACACGGCCTTATTAAAAACGTGGGACATATTTAAGTCCGTCAATTACGCGACTGTTACTGTGCGTGAAATTTCGGTTGCGAATAGAGGTCCCAGTATCATTTCGGATATATACACAGTTTCTCATAGTGAACTATGGCATTATATCACTCCTCTCCCTGCTCGCCGCCGAATCCACCCCGCGTGGGGCAGAGAAGTGACCACGTCATTTTCTCAAGCGGGTATAACGCTGCCCGCTAAGTATATAAATTTGTCTATGGGACGCATCCGGTGCTGATGCCTACCGTTACCCGCCACGCGCCCGTCCACTCGCGTATATTAAACCCCGCAAATAAGCCGCTGTAAAGACATAGCCATTAGGGCTGTGCTCTCTAATGCACGGGACCTAATACCGTACGGTATCATTAAGTGGTCGTTTAAGGCAAGTGCTAAATACCGGTTGGGGCTCCTTGAAACCGGTTATTTTGCACCCCTGTTTTGCCAGCCGGCCACGGTGAGGAGGGGTGGGGGGGGCGGCTTGTTCTCCGGATGAGCCTCAACAGTTTGACATGACTTATTCCGTCCAGAATATCGGGAAGGAAGAATGTGCACGTCCTTCTTTGTTTTGCAGGACGGGACCGAGGGTAAGAATAACGCGGGCGCAAAGTAACCCGAGAGTAGTGGCTGCATGGGTTTGTCCATAGAGCACACATGTTGTAACTAGTTTTCGGCGTTTTTTCAAGGCGGCTCTGGAAAAAAACCAGCAAACCAGCTGAACTAAACACGCGCTCGCGCAAACCCGTGCATTGGGACAAAACCCTTAGGCGTGATGTTTTCACAACAGCGTCTTGTGGCTACGTAACTGTGTGTGCCGTGTGCGTTTTTTTAGGGAAAAAAGATGGTCTAATCCACAGGCGACATTCCTCTTATACGCAGGCCCTCCGGGGCAGCCCCAGCTGTCAACCTCCCATTCACTTTCACATTATATCTCCTGCCGCCAGCTTGACATGCGAGGCGGTGAAGCAGCAGCCGCAAATCACTAGAATATCGCTCTCAATGAGAGCTATGATTACCGTAGTTACAGGACGTATTGCAGCACGATTCCGCTCCGAAATCTGGTCTAAAAGACGCCGTTTGAACCTAGCCTTTCAAGTCAATAGCAAACAGCCAAAACAAATCCACCCTGAATCGGAAAGAAACAAGCTGCAGATTTTACATTTACACCGCAAGTCAATTTATGCACAGATTCTGCACAGGATGAGATTGCTCAAAATCTCGTTCACATCACTGGTACTGTAATAATACACCAAATAACATGTGATGGAAAGCCACAGATTTCTGATGCATATTTAACTTTTAAACTTCTACCCTGTTCTAGGATGTGAATTAACCATCTATTCAGTGACGCTAATAACGGCCCTTTTTCCCCCACACTGAATATGTGACAGACACTTATTTTTTTTACGTAATCCCAATTTGGTATCCACTTTTGTAATAATACAGGTCCCCGTTCACAATTTGCATTCTAAAAGGAAAATAAGGGGACACTTTATGAACTTCTTTTGTATATAATAAAAAACTTGTGTGTTTTAGGTATGAAGATATGTATCATTAATGCCGTGTGAACACTGCCTAAGAGACTGTTCACACAGTATGGATGTGGTGCAATTAGAATCTCATCCAGAAAATCGCATGCAGATTTACCACTGTTCTGTGATGTCATCGGCCACGCAGTTTTTACAAGTGAGACACAAGTCTTCTCCATGTTTCACTTCTAAGCCACTCTCGCTCCTGTCTCACCCAGCCAAACCGAGAGGTCATCATACCGACCAGAAGCGGCAAATAGTCCAAAAACAAGATGTCTGCAGCATAGAACTTAAATTGTGAGATGAGACTCAAATCCAATGTATACATCCACACACTGTTTCCCTTTTTAACCACCCAAAACGCTGCCTGCTTTCATAGCGCTGCACTCAAACGCCGCGTGTGCTCATCACTTAACTATTGCTGGAGCTTTTGTCATTCTCCTGCTTTCGCTGCTGTGTGACCTCTTCTCACCTTACCCCGGCCACTTCCTATCCCCTTTAACTGCCTCATCCTCCACTTCCTCCTCCTTCCACCATAGAAACAACTGCTAACTCTTGCTCGCTTTTCGCGGTATGTCTTTTCCCTGCCCCTTTTAAAGTGGGCCTATGTGGAATGCACCGATCTTGTTAGGCAACAAAATCAACTGCTGTTTACTCATGACCTGTTTCTTTCTCTTGCGTCCTCAACCTGCTGGCCTCACAGATCACTTGGCTATCCAAGCATCTCTGAATCACGCTTCCTCTATGACGACTCTCCCACATTTGGACGGCATACCACTTCACCACATCCCCAGACGAGAACAGGCCGGGTGGAGGCGTCGGCTTCTTCTCTCTCCAAACTGCAACTTACTCAGGTCCTATTCCTCCGAACCCTCCCTCACTCTTTCCCTAGTCCTTTAGAAGTCAACATAGAATTCTGTTTGTACATGTTATCCATCACAGAGTCGCAGTTGGTGTACAGACACACCGCCAATTTCTGGAATATCATTTCGACTCGGCCTGGCTCCCCATATTTCCTCTCTACAGGAAAATCCCACTATCATGACATGGGTGATTTCAATCATCCCCATTGATGACCACATGCCTCATCCTTCTGCCTCTCGTTACTTTCACTGACCTCTTACTCTTGGCCCCTTCTTGCAGTTTACTGACTCTCCCACCCCACAAGGATGGGAACTCTCTTGATCTGGTCTTCTGTCGTTCTCTCATCAATTTCTAACCTCACCAAGTTATCACCTTATGCTCTCTCTGTGATCATAACCATTATCTTCCTTTACATTGGTCAATTATCCGCCTTCCTCAGTGGCACACACCTGCCCTTCACCCATCAGACAATTCTCTCCGTCTCTCCATTAATTCCACACCAGAAGAAAATTACAAAGACACCATACTGTCCTCACTGCCCCCTATCTACCTCACGCTTCTTGTCCTCCGCACCTGGCTGTCAACATATACAACGAAAACTCTTCACAACCACCCTGGGACATATTGGCGACCATAATCACACACCGTAACCACCAGATCAGACGCCGCAGCTTTGCACTCACTCAGACTCGGATTCCTGCACACGATGCTTGACAGGCTGTCGCTGAGAGTCATGTTGGAGAAAGTCGAAGCTACCATGCAAGATTTCTCCACTACAAATTCATGCTCACGGAACTTATCACACTGCTTCACAGCAGCCAAACAAAAATATTTCACCTCCCCTCATTCTCAACGTACCACAACAACCCAAACGCCGGTTTGACACCATCCACTCCCTTCTCATGCCTAAAGCTCAGGGCCACGGTCTTGACCTCTGTGTGAGGACCTGGCACCTCATTTCAGTAGACAAAAATTGACAGTATCGGCAATAACATATCATCACAAACCCCAAGCAGAGACCCTTCATGTCCCTCCGAACATCCTCTTAGTCGTGTTTCTTACAGCTATTGACCCCAAACGACAGAAGAGAAGTATCCAGGCAGTCTCCTGTCTCTGCTCGCTCCCACCTCACTGCTCTAGCGACCCATATTCCTCCCGTGTGTGTCTCCAGCTCTATTTTCCAGCTATCCTCTCTAACCTTACTGGCCATCTGAGATAAACCTGCTTCTCATCCCAATGGGATCTTCCCATCCTTTCTTTAAAACAGGCTTGAATATAAATCCACTCCTACGCTAAATCTCCAAACCTTCCCTGGAACCATCCCTGTGCTGCCAAACTGAACCGGACCGAGTACTCTAATACTCGCACCCTTCTATCTCTAGAGCTACCTTGGAACGCCATGGTCTGATCCTCTCGCTGATCCGCACTAATGTGTGTGCTACACTCTCTTCTGGATCCTCTACAATCACAGGTTTCCGCTCTTTCACACTCCACAGGAAAGTGACTGCTCTAGTTAAAGTACCTAACGATCATCACTACACTGCTAAATGGCTCTGGGCAAATACTCGTTGTTGGTTCTTCTGGATCTCTCTGCTGAATTGACACTGTGTTACACATCTTCTCCTCAGCATGCTCTGCACCATTGGCATCACAGGACCACTGTCGCTTGGTTCTCTTCCTACCTCTCTGTCGCTTCTTCATGTCTCATTTGCGGTTTCAATTCCTCTCCTATACCTATTGCCGTGGGTCCCTAGGGTCAAGTTCTTGGTTCCACTCCTCTTATCAATATATACAGCCCCCATTGGCGCACAAACCATCAGTAGATTTGGCTTCCTGTACCTCCTCATACGATGTATGGGAACTCAATAGTATACACATCTTCCCGAGACCTCACTACTCGGCCCTGCTCTCAAAACACCAGTGACTGTCTGTCCGCTGTTATGACATTTGTCCTCTCTCTATACTCCAACTAAACCTCACCAAATAACGAACTTCTTGTTTTTCCCTATCTGCCTAACAAACCCCCATCTGCTATTTCATCTCTCAGTGTGTGGCAATCACCATAACACCTGGCAGCAGGCCCGCTGGTCTTGGGGTTTATTCTAGACATCTGATTGTCCTTCACCCATATATCCAATCCTTGCCTGCTACTGTTCACTTGCCACCTCAAAGACATTCTCCAGAATAGTCCTTTTCTCGAGATCTGTGGAAACCAACTCCGAAAACTCTCACATTGTTGCTCTTATTCATTCTAAGCTCTCGACTTACTGTAACTCCTTGTCCTTATGGTCGCTCCTCTCTGTAAAATCTCCCCTCTCCAATCTGTTCTGAATGCAGGCAGCCAGGCTTGTCTTTCTCTCCAGCCGCATATGCTACTGTATGCTCAACACCTGCTGTCAGTCATTGCACTGGTTGCCCATCCAGTCATGAATACAGCATTAAACTAATCACTCTCCACTCATAAAGCTCTCCAACAGCTGCTGCTATATATCCCATACATCTCTCCATCATCTCTGTCTACCACCCTGCCCGCTTCTCCACTCATGCTACAGACTCAATCTACAGACATACAATCATACGAACCTTCCACATGCCGTCTTCAAAGATTTGCACGTGCTGCACCCATGTAGCCTGGAAACACGTCCTTCACCCACGTACATCAGGCCCCTTAATACCAGCTGTTCGCTGTTTTTTAACGAGTGTTCCGGAAATCCAACTATTTCTCTGGCAGGTCTACCACAAAACTACCACTAATTGTTAACCCCACCGCTCTACTCCACACATGTCATTATGTCACTCCCTACACTAGGGCAATCTCAGGCACTTATGTGTATATATATGTACCAGTTCATGGTGGCCGGTTCTACCAAAATTTTTATGTAAACCTCCCCATACCTTTATAAAGCATGGCTGAGTGTGCAAATCGCGTAATTTAGCACTTCTGCCCCTTTGTTTAAACCTTGGTTCTCTCTTGAATTTGGAAGCTCTGGCGCGCAGGGCCCTCACACCTTGTGTATACACCGTAAGTTAGACATCCTACTCGTGTATATGTATGTTTTTGTCTGTAATTATACCCTCACATTGCTACAAGTGCTGCCCAAAATATTTTGGCGCTATATAAATAAAGATTATTATTATTATTATAAATCCCTTTCGCATTGCAAGGCTCCTATGAGCTGCATTTGAATTGAGGAAATTTACATCCAATAGAGTGCGCTGTGGAGCTCCTCAACTCTTTTCCATATGCTCTTTAGACTTTATGCAAACAGCTAGTGATGCGTCTGAAAGGCAAGTAAATCCTCAGATAACCAGAACCAATTCTACTTGGTGGTCTCTCACTATGAGAGAGCTCTTTACACCCCTTCCATGTTTCACTTGTAACGGCCATGTGGCACCACATAGACATGGAAAATTGTGGTAGAACTGAATGCAGTTTTTCAGTTGCAGTTTTTCCTCCTCACATACAGAATGTGAAAACATACCCCAAAAACTATCATGTGTAGCAGGTGGATCACGACACACGCAAATTATATCCATGTAAAAGCTACCTCTAACATTGTCAACAATCTTAAAAACGCGTGTGGATTCCTGACGTGGCCAGTAAAGTGTGATGGAGACAGGAATTCTCCAGGGTATGTACACTTGTATGCAGTCAGTTTGTCTCTCGAGTTGCTCTAACTGGCTGGAAGACAGAGGCTCGTCTCCATGCGAATCCCTAGTAGACATCAATCGCTGTCTTCTGTTGCCTTAGCTCAAATTATTCTGCCTGGCCATGTTTACAGACAACAAGATCGAATTAGCATCGTTTATAGCGCTGTGCTGTGGACTGTGTTATACAACTCAGGTAGGGCGATGAATCACAGGTTAATTAACGTGAGGTTTTAGACAATCTAACGGGTTCGCTGGATCATCTAAAACGGATTCTTATCAAAGGAATACAACAAGATACAAAACAAGGACACGTTCACAAATCACTGGGTTCATAGCTTATTTGTCCTTGTATTCAGGAAGGCCGTTTCGCCATTTTTTTATTCTGTAGAATGATGGTGCTGACTGGAATGGTACATTATTATACTGAGCCCATAGTCATGAGCTGCAGCAGGTAATAAGGGCTAAGTTCACACCACGTTTTTTAAATCCTTCTTTAAATTTCTTGTTTTTTTACTTTATCATGTAAAATAAAAGGAAACATTAAATAGTATGGTGCTATGGGTCTCATATCCTGTAGCTTCCAGAAGCCATAGACTCACATTGTGCACAGAAGGGTCCAGCGTTATCCTGTAGTTACACTGGACAGAGAAAGGAGTATTCTTTTATCTGTGGTTTAGGAACAAAGGCCCCATTGAGAACCTATGGATCTGTTAACTAATGCATATGATAAAAAAGTAACCATATCTTGAAAAGGATAGCCAGACGTGATGTGAACCTGGCCATGCAGCCTGCTGAGGTTAGTGCTGGAGTGTTTCTAGTCTATGGCACCTGTACAGGCCATAATATTCATCATCTAACTGCCATACTGAAAAAAAAAGTCAGTTAACAGAATACAGCTTTCTGTCAGCAGTCTCCTAACCTGAAGCTGTGCTTTAAAAGGGGACCCGTGTCTATTCCGGACAGATCTGTTGAAATAAATCTTTGTGTTCCCTGTGAAATAACAATTCTGGAGCCTCTTCTCTTATATCTCTGTGTTGTGCTGTTCCTCTGTTATTCCTCCCAGAAATGTATGACTGAATCTGTCAGCTGGGTGTTACCATTCCAGTGTTCAGAGAGGCGGTCCCTGCACACTGTCAGCACTGATTGGACAATGTCACATGTTGCAGAGATACTCCTCCAGTTCGTAACAGGGGAAGGACACAACACAGAAATCCAAAGAAATGGGGAATACCAGAATTTACTAAAATGGACAGGTCAGAAATGGCCACAGTTTCTCTTTAAATGGAAAGTGTCGTTAAACTCACAAACCTAAAAAGATCTGACTGGGTTGAGCCCTGCCCTGCACTCTGTGCATGTGAAAGCCCTCATAAGGCTAATGTCACTGGTGATGTAACTTAGGAATGAGCGGTTGTGCAGCTGCACAGGGGCCCTGTAGTTAAGGGGGCCCACTGTCGACTTAAAGCAGCTTCTACTGTCTATTAGATTGCTGAATTTCAGGGCGAGTAATTATTAATGGGCTGTTAGGGATATAAGGTAGTGCTCTGAACAAGGCTCTCATACATTGTTCCTGCATTAGGGCCCGCTACTGTCTGTGTCCACTCCAGATAAGAAGGGATGACTAATGCCATGGTTTACTGTTCCAGATATACAAGTGCATCTAAAAAATGTGATCATCGTTAATTTGTGTCCGTAACTGAAGTGAAATAGAGAAACCCATGTATTGCAAAGACTCATTACACACAGAGTTATTTATTTCACGCATTTATTTTAATGTGGATGATTATGGCTTACAGATAATAAAAACCCAAAACTCCATATATTGTAGAAAATTTGAACAATGTATAAGGCCAATTGAAAAAATAAATTTTAATACGGAAATGTTGGCCTGCTGAAATGTATGTACAGTATATCAATATGACGGGGCTCCTTTTGCATGAATTACTGCATTAATGTGGCCTGGAAACAATCAGCTTGTGGCACTGCTGAGGTGTTATGGAAGCCCAGGTTGCCTTGCTACCGCCCTTCACCTCAGCTGCATTGTTGGCTCTGGTGTGTCTCATCATAGATTCTCTCTGGGGTTTAGGTCAGGTGAACTTGCTGCAAAGTGATCAAGCACAGTGATACTGTGGTTATTAAACCAGGTATTGGTACTTTTGGCAGTGTGGGCAGGTGCCAGGTCCTGTTGGAAAATGAAATCCACATCTCCATAAAGCTTGTCAGCAGAGGGAGCGTGCGGTGCTCTACAATCTCCTAGTAGACGACTGTGCTGACGTTGAACACAGTGGACCAACATCAGCAGTAACATGGCTCCCAAATCATCACTGACTGGGGAACCTTCACACTGGACCTCTAGCAACTTGGGCTGTGGACTCTCCACTCCAGATATTTCCACTCCTAATTCAGACTCTGGAACCTTGATTTCCAAATTAGATGCAAAATTTACTTTCATCTGAAAACAGAACTATGGACACTGAGGACAGTCCAATCCTTTTTCTCCTTAGCCCAGGTAAGATGCTTCTGATGGTGTCTCTGGGTCACGAGTGCCTTGACACAAGAAATGCCACAGTTGTAGCCCATGTCCCGGATACGTCTGTGTGTGGAGGAAACACTGACTCCAGCCTTAGCCTTGTCAAATCTCTCCCACATTCGTGAATGGCCTTTTTTTTAACAATCCTTCCAAGGCTGTGGTTATCCCTGTTGCTTGTGCACCTTTTTCTTCCACACTTTTTGTTTCCACACAACCTTCCATTAAGAAGCTTTGATCCAGCACTCTGTAATCAGCCAGCATTTTTAGCAATTACCTTTTGTGGCTTATCCTCCTTGTGTCCTCTAGACAACTGTCAGGTCAGTAGTCTTCCCACGATTGTGCAGCTACTAAACCAGACTGAGGGGTCATTCAAATGCTTAGAAAACCTTTGCGTGTGACACTATGAGTCAACAGTAATGACCTCTCACATTATTCTAATTTCCTGATATACTGGATTTTGGGTTTTCATTAGCTGTCAGCCATAATCATCCACATTAAAAAAATAAATGCCTTGAAGCTATCGCTCTATGTGTAATGCATCTATACAATATATGGGTTTCTTTATTTGACTCGATTACAGACATAAATTAACTTTTCAATAATATTAAAATTTTTTGGGCTGCACTTTTATGCCCATCAAATAGTTTAATATTTTGAGATCAATCTCTAGATTTCCTTAAAAAGACTAGTTTACAAGCAGGCCCTGCACTGCCAGAACTCCGTGTACCTATGGAGGTATCTTCCTGTGGTCACGTTTCAGGACTCGTAGTTAGTAGCAAAGTATGGCTGCGGCATTGGCAATAAATCAACACTCCAGTGTTTGGTTTTATAGTGAGAACCTTTCTTTTTCCCAATAATGCTGGACACAAATTAATTTTATTCTAATTTTTTCAGATGCACTAGAAGTCACAGGTCCTGTCCTTGTTAGTTCTACATTCTTGATCATCTAATGGGGTTAGTAAAGTGAAAAGGGAATGTGCATGAAGTGCCCCCAACAGACACAAAAGGAATGAACGAGTTTACAATATTGACAGCAAGTAATAATGAGATATTACCTTCCTCTAAGTATCCAGAGTAGCCATGACAGAAATATAGAAGCAAAAAAAAAAAAAAAAAAGTAGATTTAGCTACTTATATCTCGACATTCTATATGGCAGCTTCATGCACAGTGCGCTAAGCAGACTCACAATGCTACACAGCAAAACGTGGCAGCAGAAGCTCTTCCATAACATGTGATCAATGTCATATACAAAGCACCAGTATCGGTTCTGTATAGAGTAAAGGACATCTATCATTATACTGGGGAACTGAAGAAATCTACCAACAGATGAGGACATCGGCTCTCTAGAAGCACGACCACTCTCATGTGCCATCAAATCAATGTCATTTCCTGCTGACGCCATTTCACCTACGAAATGGCTGCATCTGAGCTTCAATTAATGATTTAAAACTGGCCAAGAAGGCCACAGCTTCCATTTTATAAAGAGCTGTAATGAGCCTGCTGGCTGTGGCCAATTCCTCTAGTTTTGTTGGCCTTCGTGTCCATGCATGACCAGACCGTTTCAGTTTTGGCTGCTCCCCTGCTAATTCTTTCACCTTTTGGTTATTCCCATCCTCTATCTTTACGTATACATATAGACATATTATATACAGTGTTTAGCATTACCCTTTCTGTAGGTTTCTTTCAGCTTCCTGGAGATCCACTGAATAGCTTTCGCTGAGATTTTTGTACCAAAGTTTCTGTCGAAAGGTGAAGGAGCTCCACCCTGTAAGACAATACATGATGACTGATGATAGTGTAATAGTAGAAATCTACTGACCTAGCGTCACATCATTAACATATAACCCTTAAAAGACCTGTGACATGTTTGGATTAGTAAATGTTCCCCATGAAATAACAATTCTGGAGCACCTTTCCTTGCCTCTATACGTTGTGTGGTTCCTTTGCCACTCCTCTTAGGTATCCCTTACCAATCTGTCAACTAGGTGTCGCCTACTGGAGGTGGGAGGGTGTCTATGCACAGTCTGACATTGTCCAATCAGAGCTGACAGAGTGTGCAGGGAAACACCCCTTTGAACACTGGAATGGTAACACCCAGCTGACAGATTCAGTAATACATTTCTATGAGGAATAACAGAGGAACAGCACAACAGTTATAAGAGAAGAGACTCCAGAATTGTTATTTCACAGGGATTTACTAAAACAGATCTGTCAGGAGACGTCACAGGGCCTTGTTAAATCTAAGAGTACGTTCAAACGAGTTGGATCTGAATGGACGCACAGAGTAAAATCTATGATAAATCTGCAACCAAATCTGTTCTAATTGGTGAAAATCTTTGCATTTGGATTTTATCCTGATGGTCAGCAGCGGATCTGTCTTTTAAACCAGCCCTAAGGAAAGTGTGGTCTACCTAAACTGCACCACCTGTACATGATGCAAGGTCAAAGGACTTCTCTGATGATTTATCATTTCATGTGTGGTCCATAGTCATCATAGAATTCACTGGCTTATCGGGACAGTATGGACCAGAGGTCCTCAATCTGTTATATCTTGTGAGCCGCTCTCCGCTTTTAGCCAAATCAGGACCCAGATTCAAGTAGAAAAAGGTTAACATCTGAAAAATGGTGTGAAATAGGGAGGGATATGGATGTCACATAGCAGCAAGTGCTTATGGTCAGAACTCATGGCCTCTAGGCCTGTCGCTCCATATTGCTGAACGCTCTGATGAGCATTTCGGACGTCTCCACAGCAGTTTCTTGTGAGATGAACCTTTTCAATTCCTGGATGGCTGATGGCTTATTCCAGTAAACCTTCCGCTTGTTTTGTTGTGCTTCCTGAAGAGGGAAGTTTACTGGAATAAGCCAGGAACTATCCAGGAATTGAAAAGGAATATGGCGTAAGAAACTGCTGCGGTGACAGCGGCCATACATACCAGAACGTTCAGCAACATGGAGCGTCGGGCGCTTGACCACAGAGGACACTTCCGGCATGTGTTATGAGAGGTTACTGCTTCCCATTGGGTAGGGTATCTAGAGGCCTCCAGCAAGTGGGACACCCTGTATTAGAAGAATCTGTATGAGTGAAAGGCATGGCTACTCGCAGGTGTTATTTCTCCCTATGGGATTATCAGAGATCACCATATAAAGTGTGAGGCCTGATCTGGTATGACCCAGATGCCTAAGGCAGGTGCTATATATTGCAGTATGACACATTTGCTCCTTTTGTGCCCTCCTCTCTTCCTTTTAGAGGAGTGGGTTGAAAAGGGATAGGGTGTTCTGGGGTCTATGATGTTATGGAAGCAAAAATCAGCCCTCTCTATACATCACCTGCTGCATGTGGCCCAGTACATTCTTTCGGCAGTCAAACACTCCCTTCCCTTCCTCGGAGTAGAGCTGATAAATAAAGTCCGTCGTATAATTTTCATTGGAGTTTTCGTTCCTTGATGAGTGAATAGAAAAGGAGTGAAAGCTTTACATGTCATCAGCTGTGCATGAGATGACGATGGACACATCATCACGTCAGGTTTTCTAAGGATCTGTCCATTGTCACAACATCACATGGTCCTATCTTTAGGCTACTTGTGGGAGCAGCAAGGGAAGGTGGGAACATAGTTACATGGTTAGTATGGTTGAAAAAAGACATGTGTCCATTAAGTTCAACCAAGGGTGGGTAAAATGTGGGTGAAGGGAGGGAGATAAGGATTTTAAGCCCAGTCTCTCCACTGGTTAATGCCCTGAGACCCACAAGGCAAGAACCAATCTGCTCCAGGGGAGACCTCATATTTGACCACAGAACCGTCACCAGCCAGGATCCAGAATATTATATAGCTATGTACGCATTAATATTTTTTTAGTTCCAGGTAGGTATCTAAGCCTTTCTTGAAACTCTCTTCTGTTCCTGCTGTGACCAGCTCCTCAGACAGGCTATTCCACAGATTCATGGTGCAGCAACAGAGGAAGCAGCTGTAGAGCACCATTAGGTTTCAGATGGTATAGGATAGCAGCTGTATGTACAGTGGGGAGGCAAGTGACCTATGAGCAGATTGTCACTATATAGGATACAATTCACTGACATGTAAGAGGAAAGATACCTGAAATTCCCCACAGCCTAACATGTTATTTTCACAGCTACAGGGACAGCCACATGGAAAGTTCTTACATTAACTCTTTAAGGATGGAGCTAAGTTATTTTCAGGTTTTTGATTTATTTTTTTCCTCCCACCTTTCGACAGCTATAACTTTTTTATTTTTCCTTCTACACAGATATATCAGGACTTGCTTTTGCACAAGGTGTACTTTGTAATGCTGCCATTAATCTTAACAGTACGTTGCAATGAAAAGCCCCCCAGTCAACGTCACTATTGTTAGTGAATTCAACTGGAAGTAAAGCAATAAGGTGACATTGGAAATTAGGTTGCACCAAGAGCCGATTGGGGGCATCAGAACATGGATAGTTAACCCTCACTAAACCCAGTCTAGGATTAGTGATAGTGTTAGAGTTAGGGCTATAGAAAAAAAAATCAAATCACGATTAAGATAATCCTGAAACCAAATTTTTTCACAAGTTCGGTCAAACCAATCCCAGATTGAACAGGGACCTTTGAACATCACTACTGAGGGTGAAATGCCCAGATCACCTTTTTTATATAAGGCCCAGGAAACACATGTAAGACAACTTCGGTATTACATATTAGAACAAAATACTGAGGACCCCTACATGTCAGTGTGAGGGTCACGGTGCCAAAACACAGGGGGCAGTTCCCTACAAGCAAATTTCAAGTCAGAAAAATGAGTGTCAGAATCAACCTAAATCAGTATCAGCAATTACAGTTCTGACCATTAGGTGTCTCTCTAGTGACACTAGTGTATATGTGACTGTCAGATGACTGATGTTAGGAAAGAAGCATCCTTATAAGGCCATGTCCCCATGGCACGGGTTTGTGGCCGGTTTTTCAGACGGTTTGTGGTTTTGCAGACTGTCTGAAAAACCGTCCGCAAACGAACACACCGGGCTTCTACGGAAAACTCGTGTAGCAGTCCCCATTGCACGGGTTTTCCACCCGGTGGTTTTTCCAACCGTGGGCCGCCCAAAAAGCATTGAACATGTTCATTCTTCCGTCCAGTTTTCGGACGGAATATGAGCATGGGAAGGGGGAGGGCTTTTCTCCGCTCATTGCGGAGAAAAGCCGTCCCCCCCGCGGCCATGTGCATGCCACACAAACCGGACAAATACTGGTCAAATAAACCGACCGGTATTTGTCCATTGCCGTGTAAACAGCCCCTAAGGCTACGTTCAAATGGCGTAATTGCTGGGCGTACAGTACGCCCCGCAACTACTCTGGGTGTTCTGGAGATGCGCTGATTGGCACGTACTCCCGCGACGTTGTGCGGCAGCCCGCCGGCCCCATAGACATTCATTACGATCGTATTGTACGAGCGGGGAGAGGAGGCGTAATCCATAGTTCTCTATGAGAACTGTGGATTACCGTAATTATGGGGCACATCTCGCTTGTATTAGAGCGTAGTACGCCGCGAAATGCGCCCCATAATAAGCCGTGTGAACATAGCCTAAGGGTGAATTCACAGGGAACAGATCTGCCACGCAGAAGGAAAATCTGCAAAAAATTGTGCAGATTTGGGAAAGGATTTAACCCCATTTTATTTTAGAGGGTAAAATCCGAACTAAATCTGTTATAGAAATTGACATTCTGCAGTTTAAAAAATCCCATCCACATGGCTGGCACTATAGTCTGCTGCAGGTATTTTGAGGCAAATCCGTCCAGTGTGCATTCACCCTAATGGCTGTGTTCACACTAGTGTCATGGCTGCTGTTTATAACTGATCAATGACAGCTGCAAGGAATCCGCTTTTTTAAGGAATCCACTGATTTTTAATTGGGTTCAATAGGTTGCCGTCTGATTTCTGGTATTTCTGACACTGCAGTCTTACCATCAAAAATACTGCACCCTCTTACACAACGTAAAGAACACAAATTTAAACAGAGCCATTCAGTCAGTAAAAGGTCCTAATACAATCCATGTCACGTTTGTACCTGAGGACAAGCCCTCTCTGGATGCCGGTCTTCATCTTTTCTGTTAAATGCTCCACATTTGCCTGTGTGAAAAGATAAAATAGTCATTGTATACAAATATAAAGAAACAAATGTGATTCCAGCTATTTTGCGGAGGACTGGTCTCCTTATGTGCTTGGGCACTGACTGTATCTGAGATTTCTCCAGGCGCTGATGTTACACTTTACACTGAGTTTCCTATAATGGTGGTAAACGGTGCAGAGAACATGAGAGGCAGTGATTACACTAATTCTTATTTTTTAAATTGCTATAGTGGGTGCAGAGGTAACAGTCACACCTGGCCCTGGCGCCTGAGAGGACCCAAAGGACCCTCTGCCTCATAAGACATCAGTAGGTGGTGGCCCAGTTATATATTTTGCATTTAGGTCTAGGAGTTTTAAATTCCTCCTCTGCAAACACAGACGTTATGAGCCACATGTATGATGGTCTAAAACTCACTTTGTTGCCCATAGCAACCAACCAGAGCGCTCCTCTCATTTTTCCAGAGCACTATATGGAATTAAAGGGGCGCTCTGATTGGTTTCTATGGGCAACAAAGTGAGTTTTAGACCTAGACAGTTTTCATACATGTGGCCTTATATGTTATTCCAAGACAATAAATGGCATAAATAAAAGATCATATTTTACTTCCTCATTTAAAAGGGTTGTCTCACTACAAGGATTGCTTTTCATGTTAAAGATCTTGCAGAAACAAGTCACTTTGCAATATGTGTCCAGTAACAGTGTCCTACCTATTCCGAGATCACCCCTCCTGTATGGGCTGCATCAGCTTCTCAGGTCATTATAGCTACAGACCTGTTCATTCTCTCATGATAGGCTGCCAGCACTGGTTGCTATAGCAACAGACCTGGCTTCTACTGCAGCCTAGTAGAAGCCAGTAAACATGCCCCTGAATTCAATGAGAAACCAAAAAAACAGGACTGAGGTAAGATGAATCAATGTAGTGAGGCAACCCCTTTAATATGGATGCATTTCAAGTGTTAGCAAATATCTTAGAAGGAATGCATTTCCCTCCCCAAACAACCTTAAGACAATGTCCCCTTATAACCACCATTGTGTCTTATACCTAAATAAGTCCAAATGTATTAATATATCTTTGTCTTGGTTTAACCTCAGTATTCTCTATACAAATCTAACTATCTTTTATAGACACAGATTTAAAGGGAAACTTCTGTTAAAAATGTGTTACATATGAACGAGCAATATCTATATTATTCACAAAAGTCTTCTGTAGCTTCCTATGTGCACTGTTAGCAAGGCACAGAGGATTTGTTTAATAGTCTCTGTCTGACCATCTGCATACCTCCCAACATTTAGAGATTGCAAATAGGGACAAATTACCCAAAACCCCTCTGGCCACCCCCAAAAAAAATGCCCAACACACCCAGGCCACACCTCTGACCACAACCAAATGACATAAACCCAGGACACGTTTTAAAACCACCCCCCCAAACAAAATCATGCCCCCCCCCTCCGGGAAACCAGCGCCAACAAAACGTGGCCCCAAATTTCGGTCTTTTAAATATGAAATTTATATAACGTAATGTATTATATACCAAAAATCCATAAAAAATAGCTGAAAGACAATGTTTGGGGATGAAAACTGCTATAAAATTTGGGTTCATACGTGACCACATAAATCCCTTTTACGGGGGAACAAATACCCCTTTTATTTGTTTACTGAGCACACCAAGACTAATATTTTTCTTTAATTTACCGCTATACAGAGATGAAAAAATTCCCCCAAACCAGGGACAACATCACCAGCACTTTGTAAGGGGGAATTATACCACCTTTGCCATACCACATATCCCCAAACACATAGAAAACTGAATAATACCAAAAACCCCAGGGCCCACATATCGCCACCAAATATAACTGAAAAAATCCCCAACAACACAATGACCAAATATCACCATAAAACATAGGACTGAAAAATCCCAGCCATACTGACCCTAAAAATATAAACCATTACATTTGTACCCCGGCTTTTGCAGATTTTATTTTCCACCATACAGGGGACCTTTATGGGGGTAGATAGCATTGTACAACGGGGACGAGACTTTATAATGATACATTTAAATTTAAAATTAGGGGTTTTTCAGGGTACGTTTTTCTCTGTTGGGACCCGTTCCTTTCCCCATTCTTTCCGATCACCCAATTTTGATTTTCCCCCGGGGCCTTCGCCCCTGCAAATTTAACCACAAAAACCCTTATTGGACTCTGATTTTTTCGGGCACCCCCTTTAAAAAATTCCCCTTTTTTACAAAACTCCCCCATATGGTGATAGAGGGGAGTAAGGGGTTTATGGGGTTTAACACAGTGGTCGGGGGGTTTATAGGGTTTTCGGGGGAGGGTTGTATTCTGTCTTGATACTAGGCCCCCAGGGGTGAAAAAGGGGGTAAAGGGGCCCCAGCTTTCAACACAATCTCCTGTTTGGGGACAGAAGAAACCCAACCCCCCCCGAGGGTTGTTTGGGCCATTCCCTGCCCCCCCTAAAAAGCCCGCCCCCCCGTGACCTTCAAGGGGGTTTTCAGAAGATGGAGTTTAAAAACTATTAAATTTTTTAAACTACGTTGGGGCCAGCGGGGGGTATTAATTTTTAAACTAACATTGGGGCGAGGGCCGGTTTTTCAGGAGTTTATTTAAATTAAAAAGCTTTTTATTTTGTTTTGTCTATTTTTTTCCCCATTTTTTCCATGGGTAGTAAATGGAAAGGGGTCTCATGGAGGCCCTTTTCCCTTACCCATCGCCGGGCTTGGGGTTGGCCCGCGGCAGTTTTTTTCCCCCCAAGGCCCACACTAACCCCCCTGTCACCCATTAACTCAAAATCCCAAAGCACCCGGGGAAACCCGGGGAAAATGGGGAAACCTTTAAAAGTGGACCCTTAATGTGAGGGGGCCGCTATTGTGGGGGGTGCGGGCTGGTACTCTCAGAATAGGAAAGGGGCCCCGTTCCATGGACCTTCTCATTTGATGGTATTAAAGGGTGCCGCTGGGCGGGTTTTTCCCGGCTTTGGGTTTTGAAAAATTTGGGGGGGACCCCCCGCGTTAATTTTTTTGGAAAATCATTCATTTAAATTGAATCTTACTGTGGGCACATCCTGGGAATTATACAGTGGATGCCCAAAGTGCAGATTCTCAAATAAATAAAAAATTTTTTTAAAAAAAACGACATGGGGTTCCCCCCCCAATTTTTCCCTAACCAGACAAGTAAAACCGACCCGCGGGAGCCCGATACTATCAGAATGGGAAAAAACTATCGTTTCTGGTCCCTTCCCATTCAAAAAATTAAAAAGCCTGCAGCTGCCCAGAAGTGGGGAAAACCCCACATTAAGAGGGTCCCCCTCCCGACGGTTACCCATCTTCCCAGCACCCCTGGTTCGTTTAGTAATGGGGGAATAGTGGGGGGGGTTATGTCAGCCTTGGGCAACAAGGAAAAACCCCTGGGTGGGCACCAAACCCCAAACGAAAAGTAATTTAAGGGGGTATCCAATACCCCCACACTTTTCACTGGGGAAAAAAAAAGGAAAAAAAAAAACACAAAAAAACAGAAAAAAAAAAAAATTTTAAATTTTAAATTTAAAAACTCCCCGGGGCACAACAGCCCTCGTTATCCCCTTTTATTAAAAAAATAACTACCCCTCTGTCCGACGTAGCCCACCAAAACCTCTAGTCCAAAAGGGGAAACCTGAAAAAAGAAACAACAAAAAACCCAAAAAATGGGGCACCCCCAGCTTTCCGGATGCTGAATAGCCTTTCAGTGCCCAGAAAACGGGATGACAGCCCCCATAGAGGCGTCCAGGAAAGCTGGGTGCTTTGGGGGGATGTGTCACCCAGCTTTCCAGGGTGCTGAATAGCCACACAGTGCCTTGGAAATTTGGGTGCCATCCCCACAGCAGTTGTCCAGGAAAGCCGAGTGGCCCCCATCCCCCCAAGCAAGCACCACTTTCCGGACCCCTGCGTGGAGTGTTTTAACCAACTTTCCCCATGCTGAATGAGCTAACCAGGCCCCGGGGACAGCTGAGTGGCCCCAACCCCCCACGCAGGTGTCCACGCCCTGGATGCTTGGTGTGGAGGGTTTAACCCAGTTTTTTTTTCCCCCCCCCCACATGCTGAATGGGTTTATTCAGCTCTGGGAAAGCGGTGACAGGGTTCACAGCGGCGTCCAGGAAGGGCAGGTCCCTGCGGGTGGGGGGAGGGTGCCACTCGTTTTCCCGGGGTTTGCTGGATTGCTCATTCAGCATGCAGGAAATTTGGGGTAGCCTTGGGGAGGGGGGGGAAACAGTGTGTGGGGGGGTCAGGAGTAAAAGGGGGAGTATGGGGGAAGGGGAAAAGGGGGGGTGGGGCAATGGGGGGGTCAGTTGGTTCAGGGGGAAGGGTTAGTGGAAAGGTGTCAGGGGGTGGGGGGGGCGAGTGAGTGTCAGGGGGGAGGGGGGCCCTTTGGGGTGAGAGGGGGGAAGGGGGGCCACTTTGGGTGTCAGGGAGGTGGGCCGAGTGGGGGGGGCAGGGGGGGGGGGGCCGTTTGGGGTGTCACAGAGGGGGGGCTGGTTGGGTGGCAGGGGGGCCGTTTGGGGTGAAAAGGGGGGGGGTAAATGGGGGTTCAGGGGAGGGGGGGCCCTTTGGGTGTCAGGGGGGGGGGGCCCGACGGGGGGGGCAGGGCCTTTGGGGGGTCACAGAAGGCGGGGTTTAGTGGGGTGACAGGGGGGGCCGTTTGGGGGTGCTGAGTGGGGTGAGCAGGGGGCCCTTTTTTGGGGGGCTGGGTGGGGTGAGCATGGGGAGGGGGGGCCGTTTTTTGGGGGGCTGAGCAAGGGGGGACGTTTTGGGGGGACTGAGTAGGGTGATCAGGGGGGAGGGGGAACGTTTTGGGGCTGGGGTGAGCGGGGGCATTTTTTTGGGGGGGCAGAGGTGGGGGGGCGGGAGGAGGGCGAGACACTTACCTTACACTGTGTTCTCTTCCTCCTCCCGCGCTGCTGCTGCGGGGGCCGGCCCCCGCAGTCAACTGATCATGTGGCTGAGGGGCGGAGTAACCCCCCCAGTCAGTGAAATAGGGGGGAGGTCTCTATGCGCTTCCCTCGTCCCTGCTCTCGTCCGGGCCCCATGTGGGGGAGAACTGCCCGACAGCGGCCGGGGACATGGAAAACTGTCCCCCCGGGCATTCCGCGGACAGCAACAGTGAACTGATAGCGAAATCCTGGGATTCAGGCCGGCCCGGACCCCCAAGACACACCTAGAAAAATCGGGATACCTCCCAGCTGTCTCGTGACGGCGGGAGAAGGGTCCCAAAGCGGGAATGCCCCGCCCAAATCGGGGCAGTTGGGAGGTATGCACCTTGGGTGAATCTTACATTAGAAATGTATACAGGAATTTCGTATGTGAAAGAGCCTAACCCATGAAGAAGGTGGCCTCATTACAAAGCATAGCAGCTCCACTTGAACAGCACCCTGGGACAGACCACTACTGACATTGAAAAGCCACACAGACCACAGTGCATAGCCAAATCTGGTGGCCTGTACTGCACCCTCAGTGAACGCAAGACCTTCACAAGAGATCTTTACCTCCTTGAATGGCCTCTTCACCACGAGGAAGCTCTGGAGATCGAAGCTGCAACGCCAGTGCCCCACACCACTCCTCTTAAACCCCTCACACTACTCAGCACCCCAAGGCTGTTGTACTCCCAGAACTTTGCTGGATGCTCTGGTTATCTCAGCCCACCCCAGACTACTAAACTGTAACCCAGCTTTTCTACTACTGGATTTTAGCTTAAAGGGGTTGTCTCACTACAAGGATCAATTTTTATGTTAAATATCTTGCAGAAACAAGTCACTTTGCAATATGTGTCCATTAACAGTGTCCTACCTATTCCTAGATATCCCCTCTTGTATGGGCTGCATCAGGTCCTCAGGTCACTATAGCTACAGACATGTTTGATCCCTCCTGATAGGCTGACAACACTGGTTGCTATAGCTACAGACCTGGCTTCTACTGAAGCCAGTAAACACGCCCCTGAATTCAAAATGAAACCAAGAAAACAGGACTGAGGTAAGATGAATCCATGTAGTGAGACAACCCCTATAAGGATGATACATATGTTCCAAAACTGTCGCTAAGGCAATGTTCACACGGTTTATTGCCGGCGTAATTGCAGGGCCGGATTTCGCCCCGCAATTACGCCAACTGTCGCGCAGCGGGGGCGGGGTGGGGGGCCGGCAGCTCGCCGGCCCCATAGACATTCATTATTCACGGTGTGTACAAGCCGTAAATAATGTGCATGTCACTTTCTCCCCCCGCGGTGTATTCGCCAAGCGGGGAGAAGAGACGGAATCCACAGTTCTCTATAAGAACTGTGGATTACCGTAATGACTGGGACGGACTGGAGCCGTACTGCAGCGCAAATCCGGCGCGCAGTACGACTGGAATCAGTCCCAGAATAAGCCGTGTGAACGAGGCCTAAGAGTTGAAACGATGGGTTATAGCTCAGTGATTATATGTTCTAAGACTGAGTGTACCGGTAGATGGTGTGAAACGCATAGTCTGTTTCTTGTCAATACATTGCTTGTTTTTAAACATACAAGTTTTACAGGATTACACATCTTCTATCTGTCTTTCTAACTGAAGTCCAGCACCTGAACAAAGTCTTTTAAAGAGAACCTGTCACATAGTTTTTGCCCCCCTTGCTGAGGGCAGGACAAGCCAGTGTCAGACATGCTGTTTCCAGCGCTGTGTCCCTTATTCTGTAAGATGCTGTAGTTTTCGTGTATTTAATGCTCAAATCTGCAGTTTCAGCCAGAAGAGTCATTCAAAGAGTCAGTTTTTTTTCAAACCCTGCCCACCTGAGGCTAGCCCGCCCACCTCAACTGACAAACCTATTACTTTGAATAGGTAGAAACATGTGAATAACTGTCAGTGGGCGGGGCTAGCCTTTGGTGGGCGGGGCTAACACCTGCTCATGAATAAGAATTGAGCATTAAATGCTCTAAAAACTACAGCATCTTACAGAATAAGGGGCACAGTGCTGGGAACAGCAGGTCTGACACTAGCTTGTGCTGCCCTCAGCAAGGGGGGCATAACCTATGTGACAGGTTCTCTTTAAACTTCAATATTGTCTAGGCCTAGTTTATCAAGGTCTGTCTAGAGAATAATAGAGCTGCCATTTTAGTCCTCCACCTACTATTATAAGACTATCTTGCAGTACGATGACCTTTAGTTAAAGCTTTTCTCCACTTACAATTTATAATAAATCAACAATACAACCAATATATATATATATAAATAGGCACTTAGAAATAGCTAAAAGAATCCATGTCGCAGAGAGAACAGGTACCAGCCGACCTGAGAGCTCAGGTTACATCTGCCATTAGAAGTCTATGGAGAGGGGAAAAGAAGTAAAAGGAAGCAGAAGACTCTCACACGAGCAGCAGCACTGATGACATTAAACAGCAGTATAGGGCAGCATAGCTGCGAGTCCAGAACCAAGATGAGGTAAAACAGTCACTAAAGTGTCCGCACCATCTCTTTGTGTCTCTCTGCCTCTCCTCCTTCTCCTGCATTCTCAATAGACTTCTATGGATAGCTGAGCTATCAGTAAACCTGAACCTCAAAAAGGCAGATTCTGTTAGTGATTGCTTTAGACTGACATTTTTTTCTCATGAATATTAAATGTGAACAAAACACCCCTTTCTCACAGAAGTGCCCCCTTCAGTGATAGAATTTTGGCTGCCTGCTGTTACCTCTGGAGGGAGATTAGGAGTTTACTACATACTGTTATAGATTGACATCGATAATAAGACAAAATATAGTAAGCTTATTCTAAAAATGACAAGACCTTGTGCCTTCACCTATTCCTTCTATCACTGAACACAATACATGTGTAATTACCTGGAGCTCACGGATGTCAAATTGCTCCTCAAAAATGTAGGCTGCATCAGCGCCGGCAGCAAGACCTCCCATGTTGGCCAGGTACCCGCAGTATCCTCCCATTGTTTCAATGATGAATACGCGCCTCTTCGTTCCACTGGCAGATTGTTTGATGCGGTCGCAAGTCTAATCGAAATGCAGGGGGCACAATAACATAACAGTTTTACATGGAAAACCAAAGCACAATTCAGAAATGCTCACTAATAAGCTGTTCTACTTCTCAGCACTGGCAATGAAGTAGGCCTTACTCCTATTCTGTTTTTTGTCCCCATATGGTATATTTTTTGATGTGCTATGAAATATTTATTCTAACTGATATCGTGGGAGGGCCAGTACAAAACCATTGAGATCAATAGGACAAACATATTCCATGCATCGGTGATAGACCATGCTTTTGTATCCAGTGCATTGCCTGACTTTAGACTATGTTTGCCCTATAGATCCCTATGACAACGTCACGACATCCATCAGGATAAATTTATAATGGTACAAAGTACTGTTCTTCTCTGTTCTACCAAGCTTTTGTATTCAATGCAGAAACTGTATACATTTGGAAAATTGGGCAAAGGTAATCCAATTCAGACTATGTCTTCCATATCGATCTCTATGGCCTTGCTGTGGTATCCACCAGGATAAATCTTACAACAGGATGCCGATGAATGCTATGAATAGGGACAAAAATAAGATGTAAATAGGGGCTTATTCATCACACCAACACCTCAGCTTAGGGTGTCCTATTTTAATATGTACTTTTCAATATAGGGAAAGCTACCTACAGATCCATTTCTAAGGATATCAAGCAGAAGCTTTTTTGGCATTTCTTTACATCACCTGCATTGAGTCCTGTTTTCTTAGCTGTGACTTAAAGGTGGCTGGATTGGGGGGGGAGGGGTTATGCTAGATTTGGGGTCCTGTAATAGAGTAAAACTTGGATCCACTAAAAAAGTGGCCCCAAAGGAACACCAATGAAAACCAATGTAATCTACTGCAGTGTTTTGCACAGTTACATTGATGAATATATTGTATTCATGAATATTTAATCAGCATGTGGTGTGCTACAAATAGTAGAGACCTGTGTGAAGTGCTAGGAAAACATCACCCGAGTATCTGATGGAAATGAAATGCAAATTAATTTGGTAAGAACAGGAACATGAATGGAGTGTAAATGTGTTACTCGCCAGGAATGTCTCTGATACAAAGAGGAAGACCAGAAAGACTGAGAATCTCTGAGTCACTGTGCTAACATCCTGCGGCTTGGCCCTTTCCTGCGCTGCTCTTATTTCGCACTCTTTCATCACCGGATCCTACACCAGTGCACACAGACATGAAATAATCACTGTCTTCTATTATAGGGGAGGCTATGTAGTATTTCTGGCTCCTGGTGATAATTAGCAAGTGACAATGATGTCACTGCTTTATTACCTTTGTATGTCCAGAGCGATGTATAACTGTATTTACTAAAAGTGGACTGCAAAACAGGGGGTTGAATGACACTTGAACAGATTTCATAAAGGAGCGGTACCTAGTATTGGGGCTGCAGGTGTCATTTATACCAATGAGCAGGTTAGCTCATGTTTAAAGAAGTCCTGTGACATCTCCTGACAGGTCTGTATTGTGAATTGTTTGCTGTGCTAAGTGTACTGGACATCCATTATGGATCCTTTTATTGGAATCTATTAAAGCTACAAGTTTTTTTATTCATGAATTATATCTTTTGTAGTTGCTGGAGTGAATACCGTCTTTCCTACATAAGCAACATGAGACTGGCTCCGGATCTCTTATTTCTCCGTGCAACCACCCTCCGTACAACAATAGGTGAGTTGAACATCTCTTTTTTCACATTTTGACATGTCTGTATTGGTGAAAACTTGTGCTCCCTGTGAAATATCAATCCTGGAGCATCTCCTCTTATAACTCTGTGTTGTGCTGTTCCTCTGTTATTCCTTCTAGAAATGTATGACTGAATCTGTCACATGGGTGTTACCATTCTAGTGTTCAAAGGGGCGTGTCCTGACACACTGACTGCCAGCACTGATAGGAATATTCTAAAGGTCTTATGGGAAAAGAGTTGAACTCTTCAGTGCCATCTACTGGATGTAGCAAACCTCAAGTTACATTCGACTCACTGAGCTTTGCAATGTGAAAGGAATTAATTTTTAAAGCCATTCCAGTTTGTTCATCTACAGACAGCTGTTTCGGAGTGTTTGCCCCTCGTTAGTGTAGAGTAGAACTTACTGACTAGGAGGGTGAAAGGTACTGAATGTGGCTTAAAAGAACTGATTGTACCATGTCAGACTGTGCAGGAATAAACCCCCAAAATGCTAACACCCATCTGACATATTGGTAATGAATTTCTAGGGGAAGTAACAGAGGAACAGCACAACACAGAGTTATAAGAGAAGAGGCTCCAGAATTGGTATTTCACAGGGAACATAAGGATTTACAGACAAGTCAGGAGATGTCACAGGACCTCTTTAAAAAAGTATTCTAGTCAGGGTTAAATGATGGCATGTCACTAACATCTGCCTATCCGCTAAGATCCCTATTAATCACTCAAATGAAGGGGATCCGTGAAGAACTGTGGCGCCTGCTTATTTTTTTTTATTTTACACTTCATCCGTCTATGCACTCTGCTGGCTCTGTAGTTCAGCATTGTTCACTTCAGTGGGTAGGGGATTATCTGTCCGCTTAACATCCGCACAGAAGGAGCTCTATGCCCAGAAAAAGACAAGAGGCCAACTTATCTCTTACGACTGGCATGGCTCTCTGCAGTCAGATGCCTATTAATTAGCTGGAGCAAGGACAGGAGACCCATACCAACACACAGAACATTGATACTTAGCATGATGTACTCAAGACTCTACCACAGACGCTAATGAATGTAAGCTACAATGATTATATAATTTTTCCTGTAACTTTTACAACTTTTAGAAAAAATGCAATAATCTCCAGATATCATGACCTCCTATTGTAGCCTGAAAAACCCAGATATACATATTCTATATCTACAGTTCCTTCTGAAAATGTGACAGAGTGGAGTCAGGATATTCTATCTATGGTATCTCACAAAAGTGAGTACGCCTCTCACATTTTTGTAAATATTGTATTATATCTCTTCATGAGACAACACTGAAGATATGACGCTTTGATGCAATGTAAAGTAGTCAGTGCCCAGCTTGTATAACAGTGTAAATTTGATGTTCTTTCATAATTACTCATCACAAAGCCATCATGTCTAAACCGCTGGCAGTCTAGTGAGTACACCCCTAAATGAAAATGGACAAATTGTGCCCAGAAGTGTCAATATTTTGTGTGGCCACCATTATTTTCCAGCACTGTCTTAACTCTCTTGGGCATGGAGGTCACTAGAGCTTCACAGGCTGCAGTCACTGGAATCTTCTTCCACTTCTCCATGATGACATCACGGAGCTGGTGGATGTTAGAGACCTTGTGCTCCTCCACCTTTCCTTTGAAGATGCCCCACAGATGCTCAATAGGGTTTAGGTCTGTAAATATGTTTGGCCAGTCCAGCACCTTTACCCTCATTTTCTTTAGCAAGGCAGTGGTAATTTTAGAGGTGTGTTTGGGGTTGTCATCGTGTTGGAATACTGCCCTGCGGCCCAGAAGGGAGGGGATCATAATCTGCTTCAGTACGTCACAGTACAGGTTGGCATTCATGGTTCCCTCAATCCCTATCCCCAAAACATGAAACTCCCACCACCATACTTGATGGAAAATGGCAAATTGGGCCCAATTTGCCCATTTTCACATCTCACTTTTGTTCCCAGTGGTTTAGACATTGATGGCTGTGTGTTGAGTTATTTTGAGGACACACTACATTTATACTGATATACGAGCTTTACACTGACTACTTTACATTGTATCAAAGTGTTATATCTCCTGTGTTATCCTATGAAAAGATATAATAACATTTTTACAGAAAAGTGAGGGGCGTGGTCACTTTTGTGAGATACTGTATATTTTATATTTTTTGTATACACTGGCTAATGAACCTGCAAGAAGACATAAATTACATCTGCAGTTACAAGTCATAGAACTGAAATGGGATCAGCACTGATCATGTGCGTGACTCCATCTTAAAGTCTGAAAAAGCAAGACATCTTACCTCCACAATGGCATTGAGTGCAGTGTCAGCGCCAAGACTTAAGTCAGTGCCAGGGACATTGTTGCTAATGGTGGCGGGCACCATGCACATGGGGATGCAAAACTCTTCGTAAGTGCTTCGAGCCTCAGCTAACTGCAGCATACTCTCAAGAGCCTGCAGCGGCAGCATGAATATGTGCTTAGCGGACAGTTAATGTATGCGTGTTAGTGGCTCCTTCTGTGTGGTGGGAGCTTTGGCTTCCCTAAAGCATGGGAACGCAGTTACCTCTGCGGGGAACTTAGCTGATGTTCAGTGTTGACTCCATTACTGTTAATAGTTTGATGATGTTCAGCATTACTGCTGTGCCCAAATGAATAAAAAAAAAATAAGTGCACTGGGGTCGCATTGGCGCAATTAAGTTCTGAAATGAATTTAGAAGACTTCCCCATGCAGAGCGAAAAACAAAAGTTAAAAGTTTATGGGAACATCACAATGTTTTAAGCAAAGAGATCAGCAGAAGTGGAGAAGCTATGTTAGTTACGTCTTTAGAGAGCAGGATTATTTTTTTAATTTGTTAATTAGTGGCCAACAACACAGGACAAGAGTAAAGGGTTAAAACTGTCTAATGACTGATGGAGGAGCTATATAACAGGCAAGACCCATTACATTTTTGGCATAAAACTACAGCAGGCATGTTACTTATCTAGGCAAGGCAACCCGCTTATTCTCTATCACACACCCCTCATGGTGGTACTAGAGAGTACTACACCAGCACAAACAGGTCACACAGTTTGCTTAGTTGCCCACATATTGTACCCACTGTTCAGGGCAGCCATATCCATATTATATTCTTTTTTGTGAGCCAGTGTAGTAAATCTTCTTAAAGACGACCTGTGACATATCCTGAGATGTCCTTACTAGAAAATAGAAACAACAATTCTGGAGCCTCTTCTCTTATAACTTTGTGTTGTGCTGTTCCTCTGTTATTCCTTCTAGACATTTATTACTGAATTTGTCAGATGGGTGTCACCAATTTGGGGTATGTCCATGCATAGTCTGACATTGACTAATCAGTGTGGAGACTTAGTTTGTCCAGGGGCTCGCCCCTCCGAGGACTGGAGTGTTAACACCCAGCTGACAGATTGTGAGGTACCGAGTTATAAGAGACAACGCTCCAGAATTGTTATTTCACAGGAAAGAAAAGCATTTATGATACAACAGGCCACAGATGGTTTTAAGTCTGGCATTTAAATAAGCTGTCCGCTCCTTACAATGCTTTATTATTAGAAAGGTTTTCTGAAAATAACCTGATCATGGGTTGTCCTGCTACTGAAACAGCTGTCATCTCAAGGAGAACATAGCAGCAAGTCGCCACCACAGGGGAAAAGAAACATTGCTCGATACTCATTGCAATCAGTGGCTTCTCCATGTAAGGTACAGACATGCTGGGTCTGTGCATTTGTAGTCGCTCTCTAATCTACAAAGAAGCTGAGCTCAGCATCTCTCCTCTATCATATAACCCTATATATCACAGAGCTCAGCTTCTCTCCTCTATCATATAACCCTATATATCACAGAGCTCAGCTTCTCTACTCTATCATATAACCCTATATATCACAGAGCTCAGCTTCTCTCCTCTATCATATAACCCTATATATCACAGAGCTCAGCTCCTCTCCCTCTATCACATTATCCTATATATCACAGAGCTCAGCATCTCTCCCTCTATCACATAAGCCTATATATGACAGAGTTCAGCTCCTCTCCCTCTATCACATATCCCTATATATGACAGAGCTCAGCTTCTCTTCTCTGTTGTATAACCTTATATATCACAGAGCTCAGCTTCTCTCTTCATCTTTCTAACCCTATTTTATCACAGAGCACAGCTTCTCTCCCTCTATCATATAACCCTATATATCACAGAGCTCAGCTTCTTTCCTCTATCATACAACCCTATATATCACAGAGCTCCGCTTCTTTCCTCTATCATATTACCCTATATATCACAGAGCTCAGCTCCTCTCCTCTATGATATAACCCCAGATATCACAGAGCTCAGCTTCTCTACCATATAACCCTAAATATCAGAGCTCAGCTTCTTTACCATATAACCCTATATATCACAGAGCTCAGCTTCTTCCCTCTATCATATAACCCTATATATCAGAGCTCAGCTTCTCTCCTCTATCATATAACCCTATATATCACAGAGCTCAGCTTCTCTTCTCTATCATATAACACTATATATCACAGAGCTCAGCTTCTCTCCTCTATCATATAACCCCATATATCACAGAGCTCAGCTTCTATATCATATAATCCTATATATCACAGAGCTCAGCTTCTCTCCTCTATCATATAACCCTATATATCACAGAGCTCAGATTCTCTCCCTCTATCATATAACCCTATATATCAGAGTTCAGCTTCTATCATCTATCATATAACCTTATATATCACAGAGCTCAGCTTCTCTCCTCTATTATATAACCCTATATATCACAGAGCCCAGCTTCTCTCCTCTATCATATAACCCTATATATCACAGAGCTCAGCTTCTTTCCTCTATCATATAACCCTATATGTCACATAGTTCTGCTTCTCCCCTCTATCATACCCTGCTCTTACAGCAGCATAAACCACCTGACAGGTTCACTTTAGGGAATCATAAAATTCAGAAAATCATATGCAATCTACCATCAAATTCTGAGGCCACATCTTAAAGGGGTGTCCACATGAAAGCAAAAATTAGGATAAAGGGGCTAAAGAAAAAGTAAAAAAAAGATCGATGGTCACTTTTGTACTCATTGCCTTTCCAGCATTGCTGCTTTCAACAGTGTCCCTCATGACTCCCAGTGCTCTACTCCGTGTGTGACCACTGCAGACAATCAGTGGCTACTGTAATCACCACTCACAAAGCCTTCCACTTCTGAGCGGTGCTGTCAAGGCTCATGACCATTTGGCCCCTTTTTTTGTTTTTTTTTCCGTTTTAACATGGCAACCCCTTTAATAATCACTTAGAAGCTTTCAGATAATCCTCTCTCTGGTCTTCTCTTCACAGTCATAACACTTTAACTCTTTACTCATCCGTGAAGTCAAGGTTTTATTATTATAGAAACTTTTAGTATTACTAGTTAGGAGGAACACAAGTCTCATAGAAATTAGTGATTCTGTCTCTAGTTGGAATCATGCTGATATTATTTAGAAGAATGAAGAGAGCATTATGGAGAATGCTTGTGTCCTCCATTTGCATATAGCTATACATAAATGCTGGTGGCATCTATCTATAGATATGATATAGGTGAAGTAGAAAAGGTAAGAGCACAGGCAGCATTACAAATTATTTCACAATTTGTATAAGTTGGTATTGATTGATGACAAGTTTTTGATTGCACCAAGAACTTTTTTATGATTAAAATCAATGTATCTGGCAATGGACCCATAGATGCTTTAATGATTTGTCATAGGATTTGCATTGTCATTGGATTCATACAGCAACTGCAGGTGGGTTTGTTATACTCGTGTAACAGTATTGTCCTAAGAAAGTCAGCTTAGATTTGCAGCTACCTAAGAACTACAAGTACTTGAGACTGTCCAGCATGCTGAACATAGAATACAGCTAAAGCCCTATTCACATCTCGTCTTTTGGCCCCGCTCGTGATATCCATCAGGATACCTTAAAAAAATAGTCTCAAAGGACACTATGGCAGGGCTCCGATTGGGCTGTAGAGTCTTATAAGTCAAACTTAAATCCAAATTTTTCACTATGTTTCTCTGTTTACCAAATATATACGGCTTCTGCATCACAAAATCGTGGTACGTTCAGTAACTAGCCAAACATAGGCCAAAGTGGACTACCTTTGCCCTATAGAACTCTATGACCCTGTCACAGCCCCATCGTGGTACCTGTCATGGTATCCTGGTAGACACTATAAACAGGGACGAAGAATGAGATGCGACATTATGGGGGACATGTATGAAAACTGTCTAGGTCTAAGACTTTTCTTGTTGCCCATAGCAACCAATCAGGGTTCCCTTTCATTTTTTCAGAGCACTATATCAAAGGGGAGCTCTGATCATTTGCTATGGGTAACAAACAAAGTCTCAGACCATAACAGTTTTCATACATGAGGCCCGATGTGGGTTCCTGAGATGAACATGACATGATTTGAGTAGGTTCTGCTTAAACAGGTTTTATGAGATTAAGAATTAAGTCTATTTTTTCCAGAAACCATACCACTCTTATTCAGTGGCTGTGTCTTAGATTGCAGCTTAGGTTTATTTGTCTGAATAGACCTCACCTGCAAAACCAGAAAAGGCCCATATCGCAAAAAAGATGCTTTCATGTAATCCCATAGAGCATCTGGGGGAGATTCACTTAGATTGGCCCGTCTTAAACAAAAGTCCGGTGGGGTAAGATGCACCAAAATGAAAGCGTATCTACTAGTACCTTCTTCCCAAACCCTCTCCCCCCACTTATTTTCAACAAGGAGTGGCAAGAGTGGTGCAAACATGCAAAAAAGGGATAATTTTTGTGTAAAACAGACATTCACTAAAAGTTGCATCTTGTCTGCCAAAATAAATTCCTCCCACAATGTCCAAAAACGTAGACAAGGTGGACATCCCAATCTCCAGTGCAGTTCCAAGACCACACAACACACCCAATAATAGGCTTGGACTGTTCTACTTGACCAACAATAGGAATGACATTTCTATAGAGGTTCAGACGCTTATTACACACAAGGTATATTTCAGCTGCATTTTGACTTCTCCAGACTGGGTGAAGGGAATGGTAGACCCTGGAGAAGTCAAGGTAATGGTGAGCAGCTCACTCACAAACATCACAGAATATTTTTCCTGAGATGCCTTTAGATTTTTGACACAACTGGTTTGACTGGATATTTCTAGCAGAATGCTACCAAGCAGCATTCACTGGCTTTACAAAATTGCAAGCATTTAGGAGCTAGCGGTCTAGACATCTACTAAGCTGTCACTACAAGCCACATGCAGTCAAGAGGTGAGAATGAGCAGCAGGAAGAGAGTGCATTAAATAATGTGCAAATAGCATCAAGCAGCAGCATGCAACATGCAGTACTCACCGGGGCTTATTTATCAGAGTTTACAAAGAATACATTTCCAAATTGTGACAATATTTCATAGAGTCAGCTTTATAGATAATAAAAAATCAGCTGATCTATGTAATGGAGGCAGCCACACTGTAGAAAAGTTCTTAGAGAATTACTAGACATTTGCCTGCTTCATAGTCTAGTTCCACTTATAAAGAACACCTGCACTCCCACCCAAAATGTAAAACTGATGGCGGGAGACACAGCAGGGGAGGTAGAGTGGTCGAACAGAAGTTTTGGAGGTAAAGATTGCTCTCCCTTCCCAGCAGCACTTCTAGTGGTCAGCTTTAAAGTTAGAAAGCCATCATGAGACATGGAAGGTGCTAAACTTTAATATCCTTATTTTGTTTTTGTTTAATGCAGGGCCTGCAACAAGTCTATGATGTCTGAAGAAGTCATTTATTTTATAATAGGTAGAACCTTCTATGAAAGTTGCTCCAAAACTAATGCCTATTTTTTTTTCTTTTACATGGAAGCTATGATGTGGAGAAAACTGATTACATCATCTTTCCATCATCCCTTTCTATCCCCCATCTGATTTATCTATCTATCTATCTATCTATCTATCTATCTATCTATCTATCTATCTATCTATCTATCTATCGCTCTACACTTTCACTGGTCCTGCAAGTCTGCTGCCTTGGGATAACCCTTGACTCCACCCTATTGTTCAAACCACACATCCAAGCCCTTACCTCTGCCTGCCGCCTCCACCTGAAAAATATCTCTCAAATCTGCTCATTCCTTAACTCCGAAACTACAAAAAGGCTAGAACATGCCCTTGTCATCTCCTGCCTTGACTACTGCAACATCCTTCTCTGTGGCCTCCCATCTAGCACTCCTGCTCTCCTTCAAACCATCCTCAACTCTGCTGGCCATCTAATCTACCTCTGTCCTCGCTACTCTTCTGCCTCTCCCCTCTGCTAATCCCTTTACTGTCTTCCCATTGCCCAGCGAATTTAGTTCAGGTCACTAACCATGACCTTGAAGGCTCTCCATAATCTGTGCCCCCATATTTCGCTGCCTTAATCTCCAGATACCTCCCCTCACGCAATCTCCGCTCTTGAGAGGACCTTCTTCTCTTCTCTCCTCATGTTGGCTTCTCACAAAACCGTCTCTACACATTAGATTCTCCTACTCCTTTATTAGTTTCAAAAGCAACCTGAAAACCCATTTCTTCAGGAAAGCCTACAACTTACAATAACCCAACTGCCATTACACCACCCACAAACATGTCTGCTCCTCACCTCCTGTCTCTTTTTTCCATCCTTGCAGATTGTAAGCCTTCATGGGCAGGGTTCTCTCTCTCCCTCATCCCCCTGAGGAAGCAGTAAACAAAACGCGTGTCGGGTGTTCTGGTGGGCAAGCGGGATCATAATCATGTGATGTGATTTCCTTTGGTATAATTGCACTTTCTTATAAATCTTATATTACTTTTGTTTTTTCCCTGTGAATTTGAGCGATGTGCGTGTTTCATATATGCACTTTGCTCTTTTTTTTTTTGGTAATGACATACATAATTGGGGCATCATCACCATTTCTGGTATTTTTTGCCATTCTTATCTATTTTGTTTGATCCTGCTTATCCACCATTTCTTTTGGCTCTTACGTCTGTGCTGCTTTATATATGTTTTTATATTTAATAATAAATTTCATTATATTTTATGAGTGTATACTGTCTAATTCTTTTGATGAGAGAGCACTTTCTTTGGTTATTATTCATGGTTGGATGCTCTTCATCCATTACTGTTATTTCCACTAAGTATAGGTTTTCATAAATAATTGTTGACTGTCACCTCCCCTATTCTCTTTACCGTACATTATGGTCTGCCCCATTTGTAGCATATATCAACAGTATCACTCAGGAGAAGTCATGTAAAGATCGGGATTCTTTGCTCTGATAAATAAGACCACGTTCATGGGTTTATATTGATGTGGGGGTTAAATAAGTGCACTCAAGTGAATCTCATCAAACTTACATCTGTTATAGTGTTCAGAGCAGTATCTGCGCCAATGCTGAAATCTGAACCCGGCACATTGTTGGAGACAGTAGCAGGAACCATGACCATGGGGACACAGAATTCATCATTTGTCCCTCGGGCAACGGTCAGTTCCATCAGTCCCAAGTAGGCCTGGGAGGCACAGGCACAGTGTAGGGAGGAAAAAGAAGACACAGTCGTTGTAGAGGGAGGAAAAGGACCTTAAGGGACCATGGGAAGAAGCCATTTCTACCAGAGCACACAGATATACTTGGGAAGGAACCACTACACACAGTAAAATAAAAGATATTCAAAACATAACGAAATAGAATGCAATACACAAATGAACACAGTAAAACATGGTTGTTAACACCAAACATTGAATAACAGAACATAATAAAGGTATCAGACTATGTTCACACTACTGTCATGGTTTTGGTTACAGCAAAAACCATTTTGACAGAGCAAAATCTGTTAAACAACAGATACCAATGGATCCCAATGAGTTCTGTTGTGGTGTCTGTCAAATCCGCTTCTCAGGGCAGTGTGAACATAGCCTGAACAAGATTTACTCACTAAAAATTATTTAAAATACAATATAAATTAGAAGTATATATTATATCTAGATAAAGCTACTTTGCCATTAAATTCAAGTTTATCTTTGTGAGATTACATTGATATAGAAGGTTAATTGTTGTTTCTGTAACTCCCATATACTTGAATGGATAGAGCTACGGACATGCGTGGCAACCTCTCTATTCAATCTGCCTGGGTGCAGATTCCATCTTAACTGGCAGAACAGAGGTCAATGGACTCTTAAATAGCTTACTAACATTTTCTAAACCAAGGGTTTTGCCAAAAAGTTCAAGTCTACCCAGTAAACCTGTCAGCAGAATACAAGCTGCAGTTTCTAGTAGTAAAGGCTTGCATAAAACATAATAGAATAAACATAACCTTCCAAGCGGAAGAAGTTCAGTGATAAAAAATGGTGTTTCTGATCTGTGCCATAATTATGACACCATTTTTAGTCTTCTGTGTTTTAAAACAGATGGCGATGGCCAAATTTTTACGATAGTTGTGAACATGCATTAAAACTAGCCCAATTATTTTCTTAACATACGGAGATGGTGTAAGGAAAGGAAATGGCTATTATGTCGTGAGTTGCACCAAATGTAGCAAGTGCTAGTTTAATAGATTTGGCACAATTCATACAATTCACTACTGAGGACTGTCCTATTGGAGCAGATTTATCAAAAAATGTGCAAGAAAAATAAATTTTAAGCCAATCCGCAAGCCTCTTAAAAAATGAGCTCAGGAATCTGATTGGTTGCTGCAGATATTCCCTTCTGTACACAACTCCTCCTAATTTCTCTTTCATTAGTTTTTGCATCTCTCCACCAATGTGTCTGCTGACAGGAATGATTTGTGGAACTTTAAACCTCCTAAGGGGAACTGAAATGTATGCCATTCCCTAATATATTAGTGTGGATTCACTCTTGAAGTTAAATAGGAAAATAAACCCCAAATTATTTGCTTTCTAAGGGCATGTCCCCACGGCACGGGTTTTCGGCCGGTTTTTCAGACCGCCTGAAAAACCGGCCGAAAACGAGCACAATTGTGCTCTATGGAAAACCCGTGCAGCAGTCCCCACTGCACGGGTTTTCCGTCCGGCGGCAAAACATTGTAGAAGCACAATCTTCCGTCCGGTTTCCGGACGGAAGATGTGCTTCTCAATGGGAGGGGGGAGGGCTCTTCTCCGCTCATCGTGGAGAAAAGCAGTCCCCCCCGCGGCCGTGGGGACGGCTGCAAAACAGGACAAATACCGGCCGGCAAACCGGCCGGTATTTGTCCACTGTCGTGTGGATGCGCCCTAACTATAAAAAGAGCAAAACAAGAAGACTAGACTATAACAGAGCAAGTAATCAATACATCACAAGTGGATAGACATGTACCTCGAACCCTCCAATGACAAGCAGAGCATTGATGCTGTTTGCACGGATCTGTTCAGCAATTTGGTCAAAATATTTTGCAGGTAATGTTCTGAAATATAAAAAGAGAAGAATTACTGTACCACTGCGCCATTCACCAAGTATCCCCACCATACAACTAAAACTAGAAGAAGAAAATGTGCACAGTGCAAATTACCTTTTGGTGCCCAGGAGAGATCCCCCTTGGCCAGTCCAGCCGCCCACATCTCCCCATTTTATCTCTTTAATCTAAGTAGAAAAAAAATGTAGATTTGCATAAGCCTGCAATAAAATCAACTCTAAACTTTGCCTTTTGTAAAAGATATGGGTGGCACAATGGTTTTCTAGAACATTGTCTGCCTATCCTAGAAATAGATCATCAAGATGAATCCCGCATAAACATTCACTCAGATCAATATTTTACTTCTGTGCCAAGAAATGATTTCTTAACCTTTTCCCATTGCAATAATTTTTGGTGATAACGTTTTTGTTTTTTGCAACCCCTTCTTCTTAAAGCCATCCGTAACTTTCCTATTAATCTGTCGATATAGCCACATAAGGCCTAGTTTTTTAGAGGACAAGTTGGATTTTTAATGGTACAAACTAATGTACAATTTAATTAGAAACCTAAAAAATATATAACGTGGGGTAGAATGGAAAGAAAATGCAATTCCAACATGATTTTTTGGGTTTTCAAATGTTATATGTTATCTTCTCTCTGCAGGTCAATATGATAATAGCAATACCAAATTTATGTAGTTTTCATTTACTTTTACAAAGTTGCTTTACATCACAATATCCTCAGACCCATCAGCGTTACCATTTTGGGTATACATGACTTTTCTCATCACTTTTTATTCTATTTTTTTCATTTACATTGTTTACTGTTTAGAATATATAAAGGTATAATTTAGCAAACCCGACTTTTACAGATGCAGTGATAGAAATTATGTTTCTTTGTTATTATTGTTCATTATTTTTATATGATAAATTGGAAAAGGGGAATTAATTTGTTACATTTTCTTTTACTTTCAAAACCTTTTTTTTTTTTTTAAATTACTTGTATTAGTCCACATATTGACATGGCACAACATTGGCATGTGAGTAACTAATGACTGGGATCACTGTCTTCGGGTGTCATCTGCAGTTAACATTCGACACTAGACTTGAATATATCAGACTTGGCTACTGAGAACTCTCCATATTCCCCACCTCAACATTCTTATGCACATGTATGTCAAATGCGGGGGAGAGGTTTGGGTAACAGGTCCAAAGCCTGACTGACAACAACATAAATCTAAATGACAAAATAATAAATCTAAATTAAAAATACCTTAATGTACCCAGATACACATAGAAACACCACTATTCAAGCCATTTAGGTTCGAGATCAGACCTGCACAACTTGCAGCGCACCAAGGGATTTCTGGCGGCCTGCAACAGGTGCACAGGGGTATGTTTTGCCCATGCAATGTGGGCAGTACCGCCTGGTTTGGGGACTTTCCTGGGCAATCCAGGGGTGTTTCCAGCTGCTCTTGGCTGGTTTTAACTTCCATATTCTGCCAAGTTGTACTGATCTAGATATTGTTGTATTTGGCATTTTCTATTCACCTCAGGTCTCAATGAGAACACTCCTTCTTCAGGCTTTGGATCTGGATCTTATTGGGTTTTCACTTCATCATCCTATTACATACTCACTTGTCCCTTGGCAAATCCTTCAAAGCCATCGTTAACAGCGAACATCTTGTGTCCTTCAGTAATTCCTACCCTCACGGCAGACCTGACGGCTCCATTCATTCCAGCTGCAGGAGCTCCGACATTTAAAACAGCCACATTGAAGTTACTCTGATAAGAAAAATGGATTTTATATAAACCCTATGGCAACAAGAGCTGGATGAAAAGAAGCAAATCAACACAACAGAGTCAAAGCATTGCGTTTTCATGTGAATTTCCTATCATTTACTCTTATGAAGCATTTCTTTACACGTTTATATTACTACAATTGTTCAAAAAGTGCGACCAATATCTATAATTATTATTATTATGAGACAACCTCGTTACAGCAGGTACCTCTTGACTATTGCAGTCTTGCTGGAGTGAGATAGGATACTAATTAGGTATTGCCCCAACTAAATATATAATATTTTCTATAATGGAGTTTACTGTGTACTGTGTTATTACAATATTCAATGTGTAAACAGTATGCAGTATGCTTTTACACTCCCTCTAGTGGTGACTGCAGCTATCCAGAATTTTAGTAATTTTAGTAATTAACTATGGGCGACATGTATGTACAAGGCTGCGCCAGTATTCTGGCATTCTTTCAGCCACAAAACTGGCGAAGCCCTGTGCGCTCAATGTATGAACAGGCGCACTCCAATATCAGGCGAATTACAGAGCGACCGCGTCACTTTGTAATGCGCCTGAGATTGGGGGCGTGCTGGAGGCGTGTCGCACTATATTTATAGCTTCAGTATGGCAAATCCAGGCACATTATTGCTGGAACAGGGAGCCCAATTGAAAAGTGGTTTACCTGAACCTGAAGTGTTGCTTTGTAGTTATGACCCGCAGTAGAACAGGTTCATAATTCAGGTGCATTCTACACTACTAATGTGCACAAAAAAATGGTGCCTAGGAGCCAAAAATCATACATGTCGCCTTATGTGTCTATTTAGGAAATTTGTGGCACTGACCACTATAACTATATAGTGGTCAGAGCTATTTAGCAAATCATTTCTGAACTATTTAGATTAAAAAAAGCATAATGGTGTTAGATAGCAGACATTCAATTTCAATTTGTAAATAAAAGTGATTTTGCACAGGACTGCAGTACATTTTGGATTCATGTACCACTGTAGTATATGGAAGTAAATGTGTTAGTTTATATGTGAGGATAAAAAGAAGGTGATAGAAGAAGAGCTGATAAAGAGTTAGCAGGTGTTAATAGCAGCAGAGACACAGCAAGTAGAAGTATAATTTGCTCATGCTGGAAGAACTCGTGCAAGCTAAACGGATACTCTGCTTGCGGGATTGAAGCACAGTATGGTGGCCGGTCTTAAGTACTAAGCATATGAATTACGTACACTACACTGGTTGTCCTGTCAGGAAGAAGAAAAAATCATTACTTTATCAGGTTAGTAATCGATAAGTTATCTACATCATACAACACACACATACTTAAAGGGGTTGTCCACCTCCGCTTTTGTTAGTGAAAGCATGCCGAGTCTCCCAAAAAAAAAAAACATGCTCCGCTCCAGCATTGGATCTGGTGGTCCTCTCTCTTGTCTTCTGATGTCTCCTTGCTCCGAACAATAGGAACGTTCAGAAGTGAAAGCTCCGAATGGTGACGTCCGGCTGTGTCATGTGACCTCTGAATTGGCAGCTACAGACCTGGAGAGAGGACTGGCAGGCGCTTTGCTGAAATGAACATCATTCCAGAGTGGAGTATGTTTTTTTTTTTTTTTGGTTTTTTTTTTTTGGGGGGGTGGGGGACCCAGCAGCATACTTTCACAAAAGAGGAGGTAGACAACCCTTTTACAGAGGACCTGTGTCATCTCCTGACATGTCTGTTGTAGTAAATCCTTGTGAAATAACAATTCTGGAGCATCATCTTCTCATATAACTCTGTGTTGTGCTGTTGCTCTGTTATTCCTCCTAGAAATATATTACTGAACCAGTCAAATGGGTGTTACCATATTAGGGTGTTTCACTGCACAGTCTGACATTGTCTAATTGGTGCTGATAGAGTCAGTGTGTGCAGGACACACCCCTTAAAAACTGGAATGGTAACACCCAATTGACAGATTCAGTCATAACATTTCTAGAAGGAATAACAAAGGAGCAGCACAACACAGAGTTATCACAGAAGAGGCTCCAGTTATTTCACAGGGAACACAAGGATTTCTAAACCCCACCTGTCAGGAGATGTCTCTTTAATGAGGATGTAAGGGATGCTCCTGGGTGCCAGCATATCAAAGCGCTGCGAGGGTCATCAGCAACCATACCTGGCAGCATTTAGCTAAGTATATTGTTTCTATAGATATAAATTAGGTCGCAACGTTGTTTAATTTAGCTTTTATAATATTTGATTCTTACAGCAAGTGTTTTTTGGGATCCCCTGATGAATCCTATATTAAAGGGGGAAAACGCGTCGGGATAGATGGGTATACATGTTCAGATGCTACATATACACAATTATATTGTTGCTTCTAAGCGGAGCCGTCCTTTTTCGGGGCGAACCCCCTACAGATTAATAGTAGGATATTGCACTATAATGGTATGTGTTGGTAATGTATAGGGGTTTAAGTCACATATTTTTAGGGTATACTAGTAAAAGTTAAGTTTTAACAGGGATTATAATTTTGCAGTGATATATGGTTAAATTATCTGTTGGTATTAGATTTGTAGTTTAGGACTCTTTAATGAGTACTCAACCAAAAATTTGTATTTCATTGCAATGTCCTGTCCGGCTGTTATGACCTGGAGCAGTACAGCAGAATGGATCTGGCTCTGACTCCCTCCTTCCACCCACATCATAGGGAAGGGTTTTGCCCCCCCCCCCCCCCACACCCCACACCCCACACACCTATTTCAGAGCTTCACCATTGCAGCATGGAAAGATTTAGAATATATCTTCCAATCTTTTCATGAGTACAAAAGGGAACAAGAGCGCTCCTAACCAAAAATTATTTTAAACTGACTAGACCAATGAGAATGGTGATATTACCATTAAGGGTATGTTCACAAGACATATTTTGGAGCACATTTACTGCGCAATACGCGGGGAAATGCGCCCCATATTTACGGTAATCCATAGCTCTCATAGAGAACTATGGATTACGCCTCGTCCCCCCGCGTGTACAATACAATCGTCGTGTACGCACGGGGAGATACGTAACATGTCAATTATTTGTGCCGCGAGTAATGCATGTCTATGGGGCCAGCGATTATGCCGTGTGAACATACCCTAAATGTAAACGAAGAACTGTACAGTAGTAGTATCAATGTATGTGTTAAATAGTAATGCAGCCAGTTCATTTACCTTTGGAAGTTCAGATATATTTTTCTTATGGGAGAGCAGTTTGTAAGTGTTCAGGTTATTCTCGAAACTCCTAAAATATTAAAGGAAACATTATGATATATTTTGATATTTTTGTTGTCATAATTCAAAAGAACAAAGGACAGAAAAAGTTAAGACAAAGTAAATAGGGAAAATAGTTTTGTTTTAATTTAGAGAATATTGTCAAAAAACCTGTGTTTTATTCAGAAACTAAGCCGTCTGTTTTTGGGGAAGGAATATAATGTTTTCCAACAGAATATCTAAATACAAACTGAAACAGACCTCCTCTTCAGCTATATACCGTAGGAGTTTTTACCATCAGCTGCTTTTCAATGGTGTCAACAGCAGCATATTGCGTTGAACCCAATATCATCTTTAGTCAACAGCTAAAACACAAGCATGCTGAGGGACGGATCGATGTGGTTTTAAACACAATGTCTAGACAGCCAGACTTCAATTTAAGGAGCTCTGCATCGCAACTTAAAATTTTTAAAAATGCGATGACAATTTCCGGGTAGCGTTGTACCCAACTGCTCCCCCGGCAAGACCCCCAAATTTAAGGTAACCAAGTAAGACTGGCCGCCTTTTCCATGCAACTTCTAAACGTTACTGCCGCACAGTGGGGGGCGGGAAAAAACCCCACCTGGGCATGAGCAGAAAGGCCATCATATCAGTTATGGACAGGGCGCCATGTACATCTGCTCTAATGTGATCATCTCTTAAAATAAACATCCCAAAAGGCTGGATTGGGGCAACAATCCCTGTTTAAAGAGTACTTGAATTTAAAAAGGGGCTTTCCCCTTAAAAAACTTTTATGACATTTTGGGCGAGTCTCCCCAGGCGGATCAGCCATGATGAGATTATAGCTCTCCGTATAGCTGACTCAGGTTTCCACCACTTATCATTATATGTTAAAAACGACATATCATTTGGATTACGCATCCAACTTACAGCAATTCCCATCATTTTAATTAAACGGGTTATTTTTAGTAACTTAGAAAACTACTAGATAATTATTGAGGTTCCCACTCCCAGACCGCAAAACTAATGTGACTAAAAATGTCTTAAAGAATTTTTCCCCTTTCGAACCCACTCTTGCCTCTCCCCCACCCAACAGTAATTTCACCTGCACTGTGAGGAGCAAATACCCCAAACAGCTGTTGTACTTGAACTTAACTGGTTTGGCTCAAACCCCTTTCACTTTGCAGGCTCCTGAAAAAGCTACATGTCAATGGGATAATACATCCAATGAAGCGTATGGGTCCTCAGCTCTTTTCCCATAAGCCTTTGCTTTTTGCAAAACAGTCAGTGAGGTCTGAATGGTAAGTAAATCCTCACACCGACCAATTTATTGGTTCCTTTTCTCAAGGAGAATTCTTTCCCCTTTCGAAGCCACTCTTGCCTCTCACCCAGGCAACCAGTAAGTTCTACACTGCACTGATGGGGAGCAAATACCCCGAAACAGCTGTCTGTAGATGAACTTAACTGGTTTGGCTCAAATCCCTTTCACATTGCTAGGCTCCTGTGAGCTACATGTGAACTGGGATAACCACATCCAATAGAGCGCCCTGTGGAACTCCTCAGCTCTTTCCCATAAGCCTTTGCTTTATGCAAAACAGTCAGTGAGGTCTAAATGGCAAGTAAATCCAAACACCGACCAGTTTATTGGTTCCTCTCCTCCAGCAGAGATTTTTCCCCTTTTAAAGATTCTATGATAGGAATATTTCTTTAATTTTATAAATATTTGAGTGCAGTAGTATGTGTACCTTCCACGAAGGCTTACAGCATCCTCAAATCTCCTTTCATCCATCGCCTTCTGCACCTCTTGAGTCTTAAGAGAAAAAAATATATATATTAATGTACATACTGATGCTGAATTATTTCTCAAGATTACTTTGAAGCAATCACAGAGATTACTGAACTCAGTCACAAGCAGCCCTGTCTATCCAGACTGACCACATCTATTAGTGCCACTGTCATAGGGGTTGCAGATGTAAGCATAACCGGTTCCTCTGCCTGTGGGCGTTTTACTGTTCCTCTTGCATTAGATAAATGCACAGTCCAGTCACATTATTATGACCACCAGTTTATATCCAGAGTAACCGCTGTGTGCAACACCGACAGCAGCAAGATGGTCCTGGAGTGACTCAATATGGTCCTGGTAGGTTGTCACTGGTATCTGGAGCCATGGTGACTGCATCCCACAGCTGCTGGAGGGCCCATAAAGTCAACACCGCCATCAAGGTGGTCCCACAGATGCTCAATTGGGTTCAAGTCTGGAGATCTAGGGGGATAAAATAGTACTGGGAAGTCTTGGTCATGCTCTTCCAACCAATGATGGACATTTTTAGCCATGTGACATAGTCTTGCTGGAAAATTCCATTCGCCCCAGGGAAGACAATCAGCATGTATGTGTATAAGTGATTTGCAAGGATGGATTCATTCCCGAATTAAGTGAGAGTGCTTTACACATGGATAAAAGAACCCACAGAATGCCACAAAAACATTCCCTAGCCCATTATGCTGCCACAATCAGCTAGTATTCTTCCAGCAATAGTTGCAGGGTGTTTGTTCTCTGATGATTCTCTCTCACATGCCAGTGTCCATCCGTTTAATAATGCAAAAAATGTGATTAATTGAAGAAGACAACCCTTTGACACTCGGCAGAGGTCTATATCAGATACCGTTGTAAAAACTGAACCCTTGTCAACCGATGCAACTTGGTTAGCAAAGGTGCAGTGACATCTGTCTGATTCCCAGCCCTATACACAATAAAGTTTGCTGAACTGTTGTTATTTTAGTCACAATTCTGATAGCCCCCTAGTTCATTCTGGTAGAGAGCGGCTCCGCTGTAGGATGTTGGTCCACCCTCACGCAACTTTGTAGCCAATGTTCACCTCTCACACCAATGGCTTGTGGTGCTCTGTACTTTTTAAGTCCCTTATTTGCAAAGGAGCCATTTGTGCACTTAGAATACACTTTCACCACAGCAGTGAACAGTTCACAAACGGTGAAGTTTCAGAAATACTGCCACTGTTGGCCCAGATGCTAGTAATCATCCTTTTCTGCAACTCTGATAAATCGACCCTTTTACCCATGACAGCAACTAGAGATATGTGTACAGACAGCCTATCGCACACTTTGTATACCCACCAAGCCAGTTCACCACACATGACTTTGTTTATGAGCTACGCACTGCGGACATTGAAAGTGGGATGTGGTCATAATAATGTGACTTGGCTGTGGATAAAAGTAAAGATGATGAGATTTTAGTACATATCATTGACTATAACATGTAGCTGCTAGGGGAATTTCTTTTGCCCTCTGGTCTGAAAATTTCAGGTTACACCTTCGATTATCATACTTTATTTTGACTTCCCCGCACGTGGCATACAGAAGTATTTACACTGGAGACTGTCCTGGCATGCAGCGTCTGCCAGGTCCTGAATCTCTTCACAGCGATTGCTTCCTATAGCTTTAGGGAATACCCAGCGTTTAAATGCTCAGCCACTCACCAACTGTAAACAGTCCATGGGAGGTATTAGCACGGCGTGGTTTGCACATAAAGATACAACACAGGCGGGCGTCTCTGGAGTGGCTTCCAGCAAGGCCAAGACACATTCCACTCCCATCCTGCTGGCCTGAACACAGGGCAAGACCCACATTAGATAACATTACTCAGCAGAAAATGAAGCAGTATATACACAAGACATGGTAGCAACTCCCAGGATATTCTCAGCTTTCACTGTTACAATTATAGTCATGAAATTATTAACATGTTTCCTGAAAATAAGACACCCCTGAAAAGAAGACATAGTGCTTTTTTGATGCAATTCAGAGTTTGGCTGCTTATGCTGATGTTTGTGATCAAATCACTACAGTATATTAAAGGGGTTTTGCCACCATGTAATGTTGACGTGGGATCCTCCAAAATGGGTATTTAATCACTTTTCTAAATATATGTCATTAACAAAAGTGAAGCCTGTGAGAGCTACAGCATTTCTCAGTCCCCCTTAGTTACCTGAAAGTTTGCATTAGACACGACCAGAGGAGCTGACAGGAGCTGATCTGGCCATGCTTGCTTGAAACACTTCTTATCTGATGACAGGGAACATGAATGAGCTTTCAAGGGGCTGTGGAGAAAGTGCAGTGTATGAGTCTGTTTGCTGCATAGAGAAACCACTGTTGTAAAGTTATTATTTGAGTTACGTTTTGAGACGCTCCCTTAATCCTCACTCTCTGCTCACCCCTCCCTCTCACCCCTGCAGCGTTCATGACTCAGCATGATTTGTTTATATTCTCCTCTGTGCTAATAAGGAGGTAACGAACTCTCTTCCTGGCAAAACCCCTTTAATATATGTTGATGTTTTATTCAACAATAAATATGAATTATTGTTCATAGAAAAACAAGACATCCCCTAAAAATAAGTCTTAGATCGTCTTTAGGAGCAAAAATTAATATAAGACACTGTCTTATTTTCGGGGAAACACAGTAACTATTTGTTATCACAGCTGAGAGATCTCCATTTTATTGTTCCTGACATATCCAATTTAGTAAATACTCTGCTGTTCCTCCTGGAAATTTATAGATAAATAGACAACTTTATTTTACCGTTCCTCTTATCAATAGGACAAGTTCCTACACAGTTTTGATAGTGTCTAATCATTGGTGATAATATTGGATGTAGTAGACATACAGTATATCCCTGTGATAAGAAGAATGAGTTTACTCATACATTTCCAGGAGGAACAAGAGGAGGAACACGAGACATAATTATAGAAAAAAAAATCCAGAATAACTAGGAGAGCTAACCAGTCCTTGATAAAGAAGTAATGACTGTCCTTGAATAGGAATGTACCCATTTTTTTCATAAAAAACACCCAACTGTATCACATGTTGGGTCATGTGTATATATTGTAATTATACAATACTAATCAAGTTAAAGGGGTTGTCTCACTACATGGATTCATCTTACCTCAGTCCTGTTTTCTTGGTTTCACTTTGAATTCAGGGGCGTGTTTACTGGCTTCCACTAGGCTGCAGTAGAAGTCAGGTCTGTAGCTATAGCAACCAGTGCTGGCAGCCTATCAGGAGAGATCAAACAGATCTGTAGCTATAGCGACCTAAGGAGCTGATGCAGCCCATACAAGAGGGGATATCTCAGAATAGGTAGGACACCGCTAATGTACATATATTGCAAAATGACTTGTTTTTGCAAGATCTTTAAAATAAAAAGCAATCCTTATAGTGAGACAACCCCTTTAAAACAAATACAGTGAATCTATACAAATACTCCTGGAAGCATGACTACATTGTAACCTATTTTTAAAGAATATAGAACAATACTTTTAGAATAGCAGAATACCCCCTTTCATCATATAGTAAGCTATCACCATTGTTGCACGGCCCTTACTTCTACCAAATGTTTTACAAGGGATGGGTCGATGGCTTGCTACCCTTCTCACTGCACAACTGATGATTCCTGTTAGGCTCTTCTTCCTCCTGATATCTTAATACCCACCTAACAAGTTCCTTCTATGCCCCCTAAGTGATAATAAGTACACCCATAAATTTCCATAAACACTTCTAGATACTTATAGGTTATATTTCCAAACCCAGTCATGACGATCCATTCAGCAAGAACATCAAGATCAAGATGTGTTGCTTTCATGATGACACAAGGTGTACAGTGATCTCTCTAGTTACAATGACCTTGTATGCAGTATTTTCACCACAGAATGGTCTTTCTTGGGACAATGTAGCTTGAAATCACATTCACCATATAATTTCACAGACACTGCTGATCTGCGGCTCATGTGATTGATAGAAGAGCTGACTAATTGTTATGAACATTTTACGAGTAATACTGTATTAGTGAGGTGCATGCAGTGATTGTCAGTCTAGTAGCACCTCTCTACAGTACAGTGTGGTACTACATGTCCTGCACTGCTCTTACATGTATTAGTGAGTTGCATGCAGTGATTGGCGGACTAGTAGCGCTTCTCTACAGCACAGTGCGGTACTACATGTTCTGTACTGCTCTTACATGTATTAGTGAGGTGCATGCAGTGATTGGCGGTCTAGTAGCACCTCTCTACAGTACAGTGCGGTATCACATGTCCTGTTCGGCTCTTTACATGTAAAGGTGAGCAATTTGCCAAGTAAAATTTCGATTTCTAGTAGCACCATCTCAAAACATACAGTGGGTATCACATTCTGGGCTCTTTACTGTCCGGGGAAGAGATCCTTCAAGAACCAAGTGAAGGCCCCATTTCATTTTTTTCTAGTACACTGACAATATCCTCAAACTATCCAGCATTTGTATTGTGTTGGGTCACATTCTGGTGCCTAAAAACTAAATACCACTATTCCATAGAGTTATGATTTCAACATACAATGGTCTTCCTGAAACCAATTAATATTGTATGCCGAGGGATCACGATAAACATATCAATTTCAACATTAAACATGGTGACAAACTACTCACAAGAATTCTGTCAAAGGCCGAAGGGGTTCCACCTCTCTGGACATGGCCCAAGATAGTCACTCTTGTATCAAACCCAAGACGTGAAACTACGAGCTGGAAAACAAGATATTGTCGTCAGTGAGATAGTTACTTTTCTTGATGAATCCAATATATACAGTGGGTGAAACAAGTAATGAACACATAGTTTGTAAGGCCGAAAAAAGACGAGACGTCCATCCAGTTCAGCCTATTTTGCTAAAGTGTTGATCCAGAGGAAGGCAAAAACCCCCATGAGGTAGAAGCCAATTGTCATCATTTTAGGGAAAAATTCCTTCCCGACTCCATCTGGCAATCAGAATAATTCCCTGGATCAACGTCCCTTCTCCAGAATCCTGGTCACTATAACGTGTTATTTTATTACGCTCCAGAAATGCATCCAGACCCTTTTTGAACTCTGTTAGTGAATTCACCATGACAAGTTCCTCTGGCAGAGAGTTCCACAGTCTCACTGCTCTAACAGTAAAGAATCCCTTTCTATGTTTATGTAGAAACTTTCGTTCCTCAAGACGTAGAGGATGCCCTCTTGTTCTGGATACAGTCCTGGGTATAAATAAATCTTGAGAGAGATCTCTATATTGACCTTTAATATATTTAAACATATTTATTATGTCCCCCTGAAGCCGTCTTTTCTCTAAACTAAATAATCCTAATCTTGCTAATCTTTCTGGGTATTGCAGTCCACCCAGTCCTTTTATTATTTTTGTTGCCCGCCTTTGTACCTGTTCAAGCTCCACAATGTCTTTCCTGTGCACTGGTGCCCAAAACTATACACAATATTCCATGGGTGGTGTAATCAGGGACTTGTATAATGGGAGAATAATGTTCTCATCATGTGCATCTATGCCCTTTTTAATACAACCCATGATCCTATTTGCCTTGGCAGCTGCTGTCTACTGGCTGCTACAGTTAAGTTTACTGTCCACCAGCATTCCCAAGTCCGTCTCCATGTCACTTTTTCCAGTGTTTTTCCGTGTAATCATGTAATGGATCTTTCCTTCCCATGTGCATAACCTTGAATTTATTGGTGTTACACCTCCTCTGCCATTTCCCTGCCCAGGCCTCCAACTTATCCAGATCCCTTTGTAATAACACATTATCCTCTATTGTGTCGATTACTTTACAGAGCTTAGTATCGTCTGTAATGATCGATATTCTACTGTGCAATCCATGTGTAAGATCGTTAATGAAAATATTAAAGAGGATAGGGCCCAATACTGAGCCCTATGGTAGCCCACTAGTAACAGGGATCCAGTCTGAGTATGTACCGTTAATTACCACCCTTTGTTTTCTATCACGGAGTGAGTTGCTTATCCACTTGCACTCATTTTCCCCCAGTCCAAACATTCTCATTTTACTTACCAACTTTTTATGTGGTACAGTATCAAATGCTTTAGAAAAATCTAAATATATGACATCCAGTGCCTCACCCCGATCCAGTCTAGAACTAACTTCCTCATAGAAGCTGATGAGATTAGTCTGACAGGACCGATCCTTCATAAACCCATGCTGGAATGGAGTTATACATTTATTTTCAGTGAGACAGTCCAGGATAGCATCTCTGAGAAAACCTTCAAACATTTTACCCACAACAGAGGTTACACTTACCGACCTATAATTTCCAGGATCACTTTTTGACCAATTTTAGTATATTGTCACTACATTTGCTATGCGCCAATCATTTGGGACATACCCAGTTATTATACAGTCCACGTCACCAATTTTCTAATTAATTATATTTCTAAGGGTGCTATTGACATAAAATTATCACCTGATATCAGTAACAACCCATGGATTCCACACAGGAAAAGAAATCAAACCATAGATGTCTATAAATTAAGTTATGTGTAATAATGAGAATTGACACCGGAAAAAAGTATTGAACACATGAACACAGAGAGGTGCAAAAAAACATGGAAAGTCATGATACCAGTTGAAATCTATCAGTAATTAGAAATCCTGCCACTTCGTGAAAAAAATATCACCTGTTTCAAATGATGGCCTATGAAAAAGTGTCTCAATACCAAGGAGCCACACAAGAAACATCTCATGATGGGTAAAACCAGTGACCTGTCTCAAGACCTTCCCATCCTTACAGTTGCAAGACACAATAATGGCATTGGTTACAGAAGAATTTCTAAACTACTGAAGGCTTCAGTGAGCAGTGTTGGGGCGATAATCTGGAAGTGGAAAGAACATCATTTCACCATAAACAAGCCAAGACCAGGTGCTCTCTACAAAATTTCAGACAGAGGCATAAAAAGAATTATCAAAAGAATTGACCAAGAGTCAAGGAAGACCTGTGGAGAGCTACAGAAAGACTCGGAATCAGCAGGTACAATTGTTTTAAAGAAAATTAATGCACTCAGTCTCCATGGCTTGTTTTCATGCTTACGATGCAAGACTCAATTGCTAAGCAATAAGCATGTTCAAGCCTGTTTAAAGTTTGCTGTGAAATACTGGGAGAAAATTGAACTCTTTGGATGACATAATACACACCATGTTTGGAAGGTGCTGCATATCATTCCAGAAACACCATACCAGCAGTGAAGTTTGGAGCTGGGGATATCATGGTATAGGGCTGGTTTTCAGCATACAGCATTGGCAAACTTTATATATCAAGACATTCTTGATAAAAAATCTGCTGCCATCTACCAGGATGATGAAGATGAAACGAGGGTGAACATTTTAGCAAGACAATGATCCCAAACACACATCCAAGGAAACTCTCCATTGGTTTCAGAGAAAGAAAATACAGCTGCTATAATGGCTCAGCCAATCACCTGACCTGAATCCAATGGAAAATGTAAGGAAGAAACCAAAGCTCAGAGTTTATAGAAGGAGCCCACGGAACCCCGAGGATTTGAAGAGAGTTTGTGTGGAAGAATGGGACAAAATCCCACCTAAACAATGCAGGCAACTAGATTCTCCATACAGGAGGCATCTTGTCATCACCAACAAAGACTTTTGTACAAAGTATTAAATACATGTCAGTAAACGTGGTCAATACTTTTTCTCTGTGTCATTTCTCATTATTAAAATTCCCAAAAAATTGACCCCTATATTCAGATAGGGTAATCTATTAATTACATACCACTTTTGCCGAAGCAAAACTAATAACTCGATTCCTGTGATATAGTAAAGCATTAAAGGGGTTTTGCCAAGAAGTGAGTTCCTTACCTAACAGGCTGATACTCCCCTCTTGAGGCCTGAAAAAAGGGGCGTTGTGTTTCCGTGTTTAAAAAAAAAAAAGTACCTTTCCCCTGTGATGTCATCGCTCCACCTCCCATGCAGGTTTCTGACACTCAGTCTCTGTAGTTGAGCAAACATTGTTTTGCTCATCCACAGAGGAGAACTGTATTGTGCAAAAGCTATATGCATTGTATTTCTCTTATTTGCTCAGGAGAGAAGATAAGCTCAGCGAGACCAGCCTCTTCTTTCATTCCTCAGAAATGCTGCAGCGCAAAACCCCTTTAATACATAACTTTTAATATTACAATATAAGATTAAGGAGAAAACCTGATTAAAATCACAATCCTGGATGTCACAAGCTATAAAATTATTTAATGTATAGGGCAGTGACTTCTGAACTCACGAAGACACAACTATTGCCAATATCCAAGTACTAAAGTGGATGCAATGGGCCAATGTGAGACAATATCTCCCAACCTCACAAGAAAATAATATATTTGCCACATATCAGTTATAAATAACCACAAAGTATATATAGGTGGTGACTTCTGAACTCACAAAGACACCATGATAGCCCAATGGAAAATGGTACAGCAATATAGATATGCCCTCTTAACTCATGAGGGCATATACATCAGAAATATAAATACGTGGCAATAGATACAGATGCCCTCTTAACTCACGAGGGCTCATGGGGATCAATTTAACTACAATATAGATTGCCAAGTATGTTACTATTCTCAAAGAATGGCAATGATTTCTGAACTCACAAAGACACAAAAATGCCCAGTATAGAAAAAATGAAAAAGAGTAGCTACAGACTACTCCATACAATCACAGTTAAAAAAGACACAATGACCCCCCTACCCCAACCCAACATGTTTCGCTGGAATAGCAGGACCTCAGTGGTATGGGGCAAATGCAGCCAGACATGCCATTGACTGTAATTTAAAAGCGTCCCTCATATCTATGATGTCATGCAACCACCCTCTTCACTCTAGGCCAATTGCAGACAACAAACCTATACTAACAACTAGTTTAACAAATAGAATGATTAAAGGGGTTTTATCGTTACAAAGATCATGTCTCAGATTATGGGGAAAGTAAAAATAAGCACTTTTGTAATTGGGTTTGCATTACCTCTGTCTACTTGGTATTTTATAGCAACATAATGAGCTTCTCTGTAAATCTGTCTTCTGTTTCTGCTATTGCTGGTCCAGAACGGCCCCCTATCGATTCGTGCTACCCTAGACAAAATAACGTCCCCTGCACTGATATTGGCTGGCTGACATTTCATTCACCTGTTGGGAACTCCCCTAGACATGAGACTGCCCCCGGCCACGCCCCCTGCCTTGTGATTGCGCCAGCACCACTCTGAGTTTACTCCCCTCTGAGCGTTTAAAATCGATAGTTGAAGAACCAAGGTCTGCTGGCTCTATGTACATCTCCCAGCTTTAGTGTGTAATGTTCTGGCAATTACTGCTGTATAAAAAGGGGCTTTGCCAAGAGTTGTTTTCACCACCTCACCGATCCAGTCCTTAAGCTGCTACTTGGCAAAAAAAGGCGTTACTGTTCCTCAGATCAAATGCAACCCCGCCCTCCTTATGACTCATCATTTGTAAGTGTAAACATAAGGATTCAACACTCTGTATACGTCTGCTTGTGTGGTGCAGTGCTTTAGGTGATCAGGTCTGCACAGACAGAGGTTAGGAATCACAAGCCCCATCGTAGTTTTTTTTTCTTTCTCATCTTATATAAATTGGTAACACATATGTAAAGATATGAAAATAAAATGATCAGACATCTATAATTTTTATCAAATACCACACCCAAAGCTCCCCTAAATAGTGTCCTATCCTTGCAGTCACACCAAGCACTTCCAATATGTGATTACAATGCCATCTATCTGGGGGAGTAGACATGATATATGGGAGCTTTTGTATGATGTATTTTACTTATATCTCATCTATCGAGATTTAACATATATATTTTAGGTCTCCTCTACCATATTCTGAGTAGAATATTAGGGGGAAAAAAATATATATCCCTTTGAAGGGACTATAACTGCAAACCCCTGTCATGTACAAAAGCAATAGGTCTGAGAAACTTCTCTACAATATACCTCTGCACCACCAGCCACTAAGTTGTTTACAGCTGAGGCAGCCTCTCTCAATGATGATTTGCTTCCTCCCCCCATTGTTTCTCACTCACATGTCATTGAACAGCCAAGCAGGAGGAGTCTTTACTTGCAGCTGACATTTGTAGTTGAGTAAAGATCTCTTGCCTTTTGTCATACAATTTGAGATGAACACCACTAAAGTTAACAGCTGCTGGCTTATCAGTTTGTGTAAACTAAGAATATATGACAGGTGCTTGACTGAGTTATGGAGCCTCAAGGCTGCAGACATAAGCATGCAGGAGGCTACAGAGCTGTTATATCCAGACAACCTTCTGCATCCCCTGCTTCAAACAAAAATGATGATGTCCACATTTCTTCATTGAAGGACACCTCCATGTAGGAGATACACGCCCCCCCAACCCCTGCTGAGGAGAGACACAGCCCCTGGATATTTCTCAAACTTCAATCTGAGAAAATAGCAGAACAGCAGTCAGCAGCTTCAAACGCGATAACACCCTTTAAAGCCACCTCCTCCGTCACTGGCTTGTCAATCTCCAAAGCAAAGTGGGTAGCATACTCAGAAGTTTAAAACATGATGCTTGACACACACAATACACCTTGTCGCACTAGCTAACATCACTGCACAGCGTTAATACATACCATAGCGCATGTGCAATGGGACAAAAGCCGTAGTTTGATCATTTGCAGCTCCCTACCTAAGAACAGGGCGAATGCAGCAGGGAAAACAAAGGCGAAGCAGCAAAGTCTGCCCAGATCACGGCTAATAATACAATATATAGACATGTAATTTCTCATTATTACACATAACTTAATGTATAGACATCAACAGTGTTTGCGACTATCTTTCCTGTTGTTGAATTAGAATGAGGTTGTCTTAACGACATCTGTGAGAATTTCATGTCAATATAATAATTTAGCATAACTTTCCTTTATTTTATAGCATCACATCTGCAGAATAAGAAGCTACAGAAAACACAATCCATAATGAATGAATGTTATTTGATGAGTTGCATCTAGTGGTTACATAATAAATGTACCAAGCACAATGGTTAACTGCACTAATTCTGATTAAGCAATGCGGATTATACATAATTCTCCTCAGTGGTGGCAGCCAGATGGCGCGACATAGTAAACCCGTCCTAACTTACTGATGAGAGTATGTACCAGGTATTTTCCTCGATAGAGGCAGCGCAGTAGAGTTTCCTAGATGAAAATCTTTATGAGATTGTAGGAGTAATCTGGGCAGAGCTGGAGATCACAGACTGTGGGAAATTAAAATGTATAATAATCAAATCCATCTATATATAACTACAAAGAGACAAGTGATGACATCTTCTGAACTACACTTGTCTTGCATCATTCTAATTGGATAATGTATCATGCTGTGTTGGGATAAAGCTGGTCTTACATAGATCAACAAGGTTTACAACCCTGAAGATCCTACTGTAGGTGTGCAGAGAAGCTATAAGAAGCACATAAAACAATTCTGGGCAACTGGCGGTGGTTGGTGTACTTTTCTGCATTTAAATGTTGTAGTGTAGGTAGGCGATACTTTTACATATTCAGAGGGTTAGAGCAAAGGGTGTCAAACTCAATTTTTCACAAGGGCCCTTCCCCTTACCTCTGGCACCGCCACCCCCTCTCTCATCTGTGCCCAAGAAACTATTTGCTCCTCCAGAGAAGGTGGAGAGCCAGTCCATCTGTATCCAGACCGTGTCCATTCCTGTTGGCTGTGTCTAAGCTTTCACAGGCCACATAAAAAGACATGATGGCCTTGAGTTTGACATATGTTGTTTAGAGTAAGGCTTTTCATAGACCCTATCAGAATCTTTGACCAGTAAGTAGATAGTATAGCTATATGTAACAGAAACTCAACCCTGCGCCCCTGATGTCTAGTAATTGTGAGGTATGTCCGTGTCTGTGGGTATCCGTTGTATGACAGATACAGCAAAAGATTATCATGGAAAAACCTTGTCACCAATTATATGTGCTTTGCCGGCTGGATACACATAACCCCATCTGATATCCTCAACCTCACTAACATAAATCTTGAGTGTACGAGAACCTCGAACATTAGCGGTAATTAGGGCATTACACATATTGGCGACCATAAAAGAAACCAAATGGACCACCACCTTCTCAAGCTCAGAATAAATCTAACCTATAAAATCAAATAGCATTTATGTCTAGTAAATGTAAACCTAACACTATCTTAAAAACGTAATTTTTGCTCGAGATCCTGCTACTTTCTCAATCAACATCTACCAATTAACAAGATATAAACGAGAATCTTTGAGAAGACAACTTTTCTTCTCTCCATTGAGAGTTTCTCCAAAAAAATGGCGAAACAAATATGTATTACCTTACCTCTCTACACTACACCAAAATCAACTCTAGTGTCTACTGCTCATCACCATCTTAGCGCTTCTTATATAGTAACTTTTGATACAGTAAAATCTAAACCACTTACACTCCTCTAACTGCGCTCTAATAACATGCAGTCCATAAAGAGACGCTTTTCAGGCGTCTTAAGCTCTCTATCATCACAAAGACCAAAGATCTATATTATACTATCATGTGACCAATGTATATTCTCAAACACAAAGGAGCATCAAGTCACAGCACATCACACCTTTTCTAAGGATGTAGTTGCACGCACCAGGTTCAAAGTGCAACATGCACCCTAGATAAATTTAATAATATATATAGACGGCCCCTATAAGTCTTAGAGAAAAGACCCGTGCACTAATCCTCGTGAGGGACATGATTAATTTATATAGATATATAAATGGTTCCTAAAAAAAAGTAATGAGGAAAAGTTACTTCCCAAGTGAAGCCTCCCTCACAAGACAAACAAGGGGACATTCCCTTGGCTGTCTGGAGAAAACAGGCGATTCTCAATCTCCAAGAGAACGACAGCGCTTCTTTCACTGTATACAGAACTGTGAATCTGTGGCGATCAGCCTGCCGAGGAGCTGGTCACAGCAGAGGAATCTGTAGAGAGTTTCAGGAAAGACTTAGATACCTAACCTGGACTCAAGACTATTAAATGTGTATTGGTTACAGCTATGTACAAGGATCTGGTGAGATCCTGCTGCGTTGGACGGAGGCTCTGGGTCAGAGATTGGTCTCCACTGGAGCAGGAATGGTTCTATGCCTGTGCGGTATTCTAGGGCATTCACAGTGCGGTGAGGCTGAGAGCTTAATTGTCTCTTGTCTATCACCCTTCACCTGCACATTTCCTTCTCCCCACCCTTGGTACTGAACATGATGGACACTTGTCATTTCTTACACAAACCGAACTAACTATTGCAACTATGTACATGCCTCCCATTTCCATCAGGAAACCTTTGAAAAAGAAATCTCTACCTCAACCCTCCTCCCTTTTTTCCTAACTGAAACTGAGTAGCGGAGGAACTTCCACTCTGAGAGCATAGAACATAAGGTCTCCAGCACACAATCATCTCAACTAATAAGGCTTAGATCCTTAGATCAGGAAAAGAACAGACATTTATAGGACATTTCAGAATTTTCCCAAATTCTTATAAAACTGTTCAGCAAATACTACATTAAACTAACTGTACTACATTTATTATATATTTTTGGAGTCAGAGTTGGTCCAATTTATAACAACTCCGACTCAACCAAAATTTACCTAGACTTTGGCTCTACAGCCCTGAGTAATGTTTAACATCAGTGTTAGCCCATAAGGAGACTATAGTTCAAATATGCTTTCTTATGGACCGCATTTGTCCCAGTTCTGGCTAGAAATGTAATTTCCCTCCACAGGTTTAACTTTTTGATGGATAAATTAAACATAATGTTGAAGTAATTTTGTGATGATGAGAGATGCCACAAGTAAGCTTTCACCTTAGTAAATTTCATCATTAAGAAGTAAAAAAAAATCCAATAATACTTACATCCTTAATCCTTTCTGATGTGATTGCATTGTTATGGCAGTCAATGGCTCCTTCTGAGACAATGATGATATTCAGTCTTTTCCTTCTGGCACGGTTCTGAAGAAAACAAAATTCAATTGAAATTCTCTGATACAGATTTGTCTCCCAGTGTTATGTGGTAGTAGAAGCTGCAGCACCCCTGTCATGCTCTATGGATGTTTTCTGTGTGGGCTAAAGATGTGTGCACCTTCTCATTGCTGTAATGCAATGCTATTATTCAGAGCGGCAGTGGCACAGAACAGGGAGGGAGGTATAATGCGTTTTGCTTTTTTCCCCCAGTCTAGCCCCATTTAAATATAATTATATTGGAATGGACAACCTCTGTACACTGACTCCAATCCCTTTATCATCATTATTCCTATTTACCTCACCTCTTTTTTCAGCACAAACCCTCAACACTCCCTGCACCCTAATGCACCTCAGATCTGTGTATAGTCAGATAATGGCTGGTGACCGGCTTCTGAGGCTTTATGAGTACTAGAATATTTACTAAAAGATGGCTGGACCACTGTACAGAACATGTACTACTAGATCATAGATTGTTAGCTCTTGTGAGCAGGGTCCTTATTCCTCTTTCTGATCTACTAATTAGTTAATAAATCTGTAATATCTAAAATTGTTTCTATATTCTAAAATGGCTCATGGGAAGAGAGCTGCATAACCCTCTATTGGATGTACAGTAGCATTCCTCAAGTCACATCTGACTCACTGATGCCTTGCCATGTAAATGCCAGTTTGTATATCTACATACAGCTGTTTCAGGGTGTTCGGCCTCATCAGTGCAGAGTAGAACTTACTGGCTGGCTAGGTGGGCGGCAATGAGTGCAGCTCTAAAGGGCTGAGGCTTCTCATTGGGGAGAAAACAATGTTTGGTCTGCACATCCAATGAACTCCACCCACCTGCTTTTAAATCAATGCAGAGTACCTTGTAGTTGGAATCTTCTCTCCCTGAAATGGTGGATGTCCTGATCAGCGCACCAAGAGAGAGTAAGATAGAGTAAGGAGTTTTCCCCACGTTTAAATGGAGGTTTGCTTTGCCTGATTGACAGGAGGGCACTATCACAAAAACTGAACTAAGAACATCAAAAATTTTCAAATGTATTCTAAGTAGCATAAATACTTTTTCCAAAAATTCCTATTTTTTTTTTTTAGTGCTAGTAGTGTGCTACTGATATAGGATTGTGTCTCATTGGAGGTGCCATGTCAGTGTGTGAACACTTAGGATGGTCTACACAGCAAATGTCAAAATATTATCCAAAATCCAACGGCATTTTGACATTTGCTGGGCCGTGGTTTTGGCGCAGGTTTGCGCAAAACCCACGGTCGGTTTTTTGTTCCATACAGATGTACAGGAATCAGACGGCAATCCGCCGGAATCCTGCAGAATCTGCAACATGTTGCATATTCCGCCGAATTTTTAAGGAGTCGGTATAACATCCGTGCTGTGTAGACTATGGCACATATTTTTTATTGCTGTCTATGCAGCACAGCATACCATCATATTTTTGGCGGATTCAAAATACTGAAAAGGCTGAAAATCCAACAGTAAACCTGTGCTGTGTAGACCTAGCCTTACTGACTTGACGCTCCACTAAAATTTAAATACTCTAAAAGCTCCGATAAGGAAAAGACATGCTGAAGTTCCCTCTCATGTATTATATTTAAATTTACTGAAAAAGACTACAGTCCGTGATCGAATATGCCTGGCCACATATATGAAGAAATACTTAAATATAATTTTTAAAAAATTGCCTTAAAGTATGTGTTCTTACTTAGTAGTTCTGCTGATTAAAATATATCATGAAACTGCATTATCATGAATTCCCTTATATATTTCTATATATTTCTCTTGTATAAATCTTGCCAAAATGTTATAGTCTGAGCACAGCAATAAGCTGACGCTGTAATGACTTGGTGCTGTTGACGCCTGTGGAAAATTTGATTTCCCCTTGATTTCACACCTCTATTAACTGGATGCTCCAGGACGGGGAGATGGAGCGGAGTGTAGGGGGAGGTACCCCGTGTGTGACCCTGTGTGCCGTTGTGGCTGCGATAGGCAGGGTTTAGGAACGTGGGGAGGACTTATAAAGCCTTCCCCACGTACGCAAGAAGCAGACACGCCCAGGAAGCACGAAGTTTCACCTTCCCTCCCTGTGCTATGGCATGTGTGATTGGGTCATAGGGTCAGGCAGTTGTGGTGTGCCATTTTGTCGCGGCGGCCGGTGGGCGATTAGGGTCCTTGGAGCTAGCTGAGATGGTGGAGGGAGTCATAGCCAGTTATGGCTCCCCAATTACATGATGAAACATGTAGTTGGTCTGGTGAGAAGAGTGTGGGCTCTTTCATCCGTGGACCCTGAGAACAGTGAACGTAGCGGCCACACCAATGGGTGGCTAATGGTGTGCCCTGAAAGCCGGGGCATTTACGCTTGAGGGTAATTCACATAAAAGGAAAAGCGGTGTAGCTAACCGAGGTGGGTGACTCCCAAGACCACAGCCCCAATGTTCAGCTGTGGTAGAGGTTTGAGGTCGTTTTGTGGAGTGACAATGTTTACTAGCGTTATGGAGTTTGAGTTTGCACCTTCTTTGCAATCAAAAAGTTAATGTATTTAGTCTGTTTTGTTTTTATGCTAATAAAACAGCTGCTGTGGCCATTTAATCCAACCTTTCGTTTGTAGTTTGTCTCTTTAAAGATGAAGATGTGATTTGGGGGAGGGGTGCCACTGGGTAAGGGGTTTGGGTCATTCGCCATAAGTCGGCAGTGCCCTGTGTCATGAGGAGTGATTCCAATTATAGAAATATATTATTGAGTTACACTTATCTAGACTTATTGTAATATTACCTCGGAAAGTTTACCACACATGATGTCCTCCCAACCTTCTTCAGGTGGGCTCTCAGGTATGAATACCCAGTCAGCTCCACACGCTAATGCACTAACTAGTGCCAGATACCTGTTCATGACAAAATACAGCAGTCAATTCCAATAAATGTGGAAATAAGTTCTTCATAGGTTTGTAGGAATTGTAACATGACGTACCCACAGTGTCTTCCCATCACTTCCAAAACAAACGTTCTTTGATGGCTGGAAAGAAAATATCACAATGATCAAAACAAAACTAAAATCATAGCAACATACACAACTGTTATCAAAATGGTCTTTAAAAATCTGAGAAGTACATGTGTCCAAGTATCTCCAGGTATGAGGAGAAATGACGCTTGGGATGTATCACAGATCACTTCTGATTCACAGATCCAAAGATCCCGCTGCATTGTTAAGTGAATGGAGCACTAGTCCCTCCTCTGTGTTGGGATGAGAACTTGGAATTGAAGTGGAGAGGATCACCGGGAGCTCCGGATCAGCAATTGGGAGGGACAGGTGGGTAAGTGTCAATTTTATCTTTTTTGCCCTCCTTGGCCTCAATGTTACACACATTTTGTTTTTAGAGGACGACCCCTGTAAGTCCCTTCTTGTCATTGAGGCTGCAATGACAAGAAGGGAATGAGAGATATTAAAGACGACAAGTTACCTTCTGAATTCTATCAGGTAATGTGTTGTCAAGCAGACTTTATACTAATTCATCTAACCACTCAGCTATTCTCACACATATTTACCGCTGTTGAGATCAGTTGGTGTGTGGATATTAAAGCAGGCTCCCATAACAACAATGTATCTGACATAAATTTAGAAGGGACAGGGTGTCATTTGAATCACTCATGCTCTGGCCCGTTACAGGGGTTTTGCCACGATCTTATTTCATACCTCTTGCATCCAGCTCTTCAGCTCTGTGTGCTCAGAAGGGGGTGTGTGTGATTTGTTTGAATTGTTTGAATTGACATCACCAGGCCCTTCCTCTCTGTAGTCAAAGAAAGGTCTCTTTACGTATAGAATTGTAAGTAGCTGAGAGGTAAAGTTTTTGCCTCCAGGCACAAGGGTCCTCGGTTCAAATCCCTGCAGGAACCAAACCTGTGGGGATTTTTTTTCTCTTTATCAATGCATGGACCTGATTGAGGCTTCTTTTTTATTTTTTTGTGCTCTTTGACTAATTACTAAGGAGCACAGAGGACGGGAGTAGAATGACAGCACCTGGGGGTTGAACACTCAGTAGCTGCCTGAGAGGAGAAGTGATGTCTGAGCATGTGTGACCAGGACTGAGGAGCTCTCAGGACTGGTCGTATCCCCTGGAGATGAGCTGTAAACAATGGATCACTAAAGGAGCAGCTAAGACAAAAACGGTCCAGAATTTCTAATAATAATGAATGGTGAAAATGTGTGTTATTTCATTTGCAAGCTTCCCACGTCAATTTTACTTCATGGCAAAACCCCTTTAAGTAATTATTCTTCCTTTAACCACTTCCTGACCAGGCACATTTCCCTTTCCATAGTACATGTGGGTATAAACGCTATAATACTTTTTCACACTCAGTCTTTCTACTAACTGTTTTCGAAGTTTTGCCATGTCAATTAGGCTTTATCTTAATGTAAGTTTTTTTTTTATAATGTGAGGGAAAATAGTAAAAAAAAAAAAAACATAGGCGATTAAAAGTTTTAGGGTTTGTTCCCACACAACAATTTGGGTTTCCCCTTCGGGGCAAAAATTTGGGTTTCACAACATGGCCCCGGGGCTTCTTTCAATATTAGGTGTATTGTGGCGCGCGCACACATACACACTGCAATATGCCGTGTGAACTCACCTTTAGGGTTGTCGGGGGCAAGGAAAAAAAAAGTTAGTCATTAAAACACCTGGGAAAAAAACCCTTTTAAAAAGGGGGTTTTGCTTAAAAGTGACTTACCTTGCCTTTATCTTGCCAGACAGAAGATAAACAACTGCTGTGTCATAAACGCTGCGGGGGGAAGAGGGCCCCAAACCCCCCCCCCCCCCCAACCCCCCCCCCCCCCCCCCCCCCCCCACAAAAAAAAAAGCAAGGGACGTCTGCAATTTTTAGTAAGATAATTCCCATTACAACAGGGGTTTTCTCTATACGCAGGAGACTCTACACTGCACTTTCTCAAGTCCCTTAAAGCTCATTCTTTTCCCCTGTCTCGAAAAAGAACAGAAAGCCGGCCCAAATCAGCTCCTTCACTCTAGCGGGTCTTCAAATGCAAACTTTTAAGTAACTAAGGGATGTAAATAAGCGTATTTTTCCAGGGGGTTTCACTTTTTGAAATCACATTTTTTTAAAAAAGGATTAAATATCCTTTTTGGGAGGACCCCCACCCAACATTACATCGGGGGAAAAAACCCCTTTAACTTGCCATCTTCTATGGAGAGCACTACCGCTTGGCAATCAATTAGTGTTCCAGAGCATCAATGCAGAGATAATATACAGCCATCGCCGAATGTTTAGAAGGGCAAATACTAATCATGATACGATGTGAATGTGGGCTAAAAAAACAAAACAGTCTACCCCAATGGGAAAACTTACTCTTAAAATTGTCCTGATGTTTAACAATTAACACTTTTAAAAAAAAAAAAAAAATAAAAATATATATATTATAAAAATAATTCTCTCTTTGATGTGGTTTCTACAAGGATTCCATGTCGGGCAGAAATGGTGGTGCTAATCCGCTACCTGCAAAGTCAAAATCCGCAGATTCATAATGAATTTGTGTGGCTAAAGGCCTGTGGGTACGTTTATATGGCTGTTTTGGACACCAATGCTGGCACAGATTCTGTACTGAACATCTATCAGAATATGCACCCAAATCTAACTGCAGTCTGATTCACATCCTTTTCAAATGAAAATCAGCCTCTCAGTGAGCACAACGCTGATCTTCCTTGGTGCTGAAAAAATTCTGCGCTAAAGGAAGTGATGTCTCATTTTTTGAGGCAGATCCAGATCTTCAGATAGTATATAGAGGCTGAAATCTACCTCCCAAATTTTACATTAAATTATGTCAACAATTTAAAAAACCCCCATGGAAACAAGTGGATTTTCCGTGGATTCCCTTATGCGAAATTTTTATGTGAAAAACGGGCCCTTGAAAAAATTACGCCAGGGAGCTAAACAATTAAGGTAATGGGGGGGGACCCAACCCCCAAAATGCAGATTTCGGGGGAAAGCAAGATTTCAACTTGTCTAATCCTTTTTCCTTAAAGGGGTTTTTTTTCACTGCATTGATTTTACCCCCAGTCCTGATTTTTTGGTTTTATTTTTTAATTAGGGCGTGGTTTTTTTCTGCTTCTATTAGGGTCAGTAAAGCGATCTTATCTGACAAAGTGCTGGAGCCTATCATAAGAGTAAAAGGTTGTAGCTATAGAAACCGAGGACTGATCAGCCCATACAAGGGGATATCTCAAAATGGGTAGGACCTTTTTATGGAATATATTGCAAAGTGACTTGTTTTTGCAAAATCTTTAAAAAAAAAAAAGAAACCCTTGTAGTGAGACAACCACTTTAAAGGGGAGACAGGCCAGGGGAAAAAGGCCCAAGTCGAGAAAAGTTAAAGCAAAAACCCGTCACCACCAGTACCTCAAGGTGTATAGTGTTCGTTCTTTGGTCTCCATCTGTGATATACGGAGGCACAGGAAGAGTTTTTTTTCTCACAAGTCCATATACAATCGTTGAGGAAAAAAGTGAAATGCTCCATGATGTGCTTTATTATGAAGACATTGCTTTAAGGGGAACATAGAACAGTGACTGAAAGCATATTTTGATAATTATCTTAAAACTTGACTACAAAATAACCCCATAGGAGGGTTTGCATTTTAGGACATACACAACACACTGTGACAGGTAATGGGGACAATCTCAAGCTAGCAATAAAATCACTGCTAATATACACCTATTTTACGTGATTTTGTGGGCTCCTGACTCCCCGCAGCGCCCTAAGATTACAAGTATTCATTCTGCCCTGGAAATAGCTTCTTGTTTATGGCTCTGTGTATTTTACAGCTGCACAGGAGCCCTCTCCTCACTTGTCCTATCGGATTATCTAAGGTAAAGTAGCTCTGTTCAGTGCGTGGACGGCCCAGGGCCATTTTCACAGATATTGACTTCTCTAGAGTGTTTACTATAAAAGGAGAAACAAACTACCAACAGCTTAAACTTAACCAATTCCAGATCCCACTGTATGTTCCTACTAAATAAACATGACAGACTAGAAGTGGTAGTAGGCAACGCAATAATAAAATACTATAAGGGTATATTCACACATGGCAGATCTGTTGCAGAAATTTCTGTCACTGCCCCATTCATCTGCACTGGACGTGCAGCAATCTGTTCACATGCTGAGGAAAATGCCCCACTCAGATGTATGAGGCATATTCCCAGTCAAAGAAATGTCTATAGTAAATCTGCTATGTGGGAACAAACTAATATAGGGTATCTATGGTATTGTATTCAATTGGGGCAGCATCCCAATTTTTAAAATTAAAAACCCCTTTTTATTTCCCTGCAGAAACATTGAAACCCCCTTTTTTTTTAAAAAAAACTAAAAATGAATAAATTTTTTTCCTGTCTTAGAGGGGTTCTCTAGTTCATATCAAAATAGGAAGCTTCTGGCACCACATTAAAAAAAACATACTTACCTTCCTCCTGTCCTGTATCCTAGCGCTGTAACTCTCTGGTCTTCCGTTTACAGTGTTCTTCTTCAAGATGGGCAGGTCACCGCTGCGGCCACTGATTGTCTGCAGCGGGATAGGTGCTTCTACTTACTTCCCGTTAATAGCAAACTATTTCTGAGCGGTGATGTAAATGAGAAGCACATGACCGCGGCAACCAATCAGCGTCCAGAAGAAGAACACTGTAAACGGAAGACCGGGGACACCTAGCACTCAAACAGAGGAAGATGAGAATCAACTGTGGGAGCAATAATTAGAAAATGGAAGATATACAAGACCACTGATAACCTCCCTCGATCTGGGGCTCCACGCAAGATCTCACCCCGCGGGGTCAAAATGATCACAAGAACGGTGAGCAAAAAATCCAGAACCACACGGGGGGGCCTTGAATGACCTGCAGAGAGCTGGGGACCCCAACGTAACAAAAACCCACCCATCCCGAACCCCCCACTACGCCCCAGGGGGCTCAATCCCGCAGTCCAGACGGGCCCCTGTTTGTCATACATTCCGGGCCCATCTGAAATTTGCTAGAGACATTTGGATGATCCAGAAGAGTATTTGGGAGAATTCTATGGTGGTGAAGCCAAATAGAACTGTTTTGGAGAAGCACAACTGGGTTTTGGGGGAAGAGAATGGAGTTGATCCCCAAAAACAC